>VWZE01018455.1:6270-23065 GCA_013396675.1 Eubucco bourcierii
TTATCCAGCGAGTGGTCCATCCATCAAGTCCATGCTTTTCCAGTTTGGTGACCAGGATGTCATGTGGGACAGAGTCAAATGCTTTACTCAGGTCCAGGTAGATGACATCAGCTGCCTTTCCCTTGTCCACTGTCGCTGTGACTTCATCATAGAAAGCCACTAAATTTGTCAGGCAAGATCTGCCCTTGGTGAAGCCATGCTGGTTCCCACCAATCACCTCTGCTTTGTTTTCCATTTGCCTTAGCAGGACTTTCAGCAGGATCTGCTCCATGATCTTGCCAGGCACAGAGGTGAGGCTGACTGGTCTGTAGTTTCCAGGGTCATTCTTTTTACCCTTCTTGAAGATGGGTGTTATGTTTGCCCTTCTCCAGTCAGCAGGAACTTCACCAGTCTGCCATGACTTATCATTTAGGAGGATTTAGAGAGACAGATTTTAATTAGGAGAGATTAATGGCCTAATCTGAGGAGAAGGGAGAAAAGCACAAGTCCCCTTGAGAAACAAAAGGTATTACCTTCAGTAGGAGTTTTGGGATACTCTCATTTAGTTACACATTGAGCAGCATAGGACTTCAAGACTTAGGCCTTGGAGCCCTCTGAATGTGAGAAACCTGTTAAGCTAATGTGTTTCACATGCAACCTACCTTGAATGTACTTCAGACNTTTAGGAGGATTTAGAGAGACAGATTTTAATTAGGAGAGATTAATGGCCTAATCTGAGGAGAAGGGAGAAAAGCACAAGTCCCCTTGAGAAACAAAAGGTATTACCTTCAGTAGGAGTTTTGGGATACTCTCATTTAGTTACACATTGAGCAGCATAGGACTTCAAGACTTAGGCCTTGGAGCCCTCTGAATGTGAGAAACCTGTTAAGCTAATGTGTTTCACATGCAACCTACCTTGAATGTACTTCAGACCTACAGTAAGAGGCTCCAAAAGCAGTCTCATGGTGGTGAGAAGCAGTTAGAACATGCAGATTGACAGGGTCATCGGAATTCTCAGCAGGATCTGTATTTCACACTGAAAAAGAAACTGAAAAAAAAACCCCAAAGCAACCTTCTGCTCCCAGTTCACAAAATGTGCACAGTTGGATCAATTCATTACTTATTTTTACAGCCTGGTGGTTAATTTTTCTTGCACACTGTCACTTTTTATACTTAAGAACGAGACAGTATCAATCTTACGTTTGGATTCGCAGCATCCAGTATCGGAAGTAACATTAAAAAAAGTCTAAATTCACAAACCTGGCACATTGTCCAAGTGAGATTTATTGAAAGTTTAGTCATAACTTCTATACAATGCATAGAAAAATACATTAAAAGGAAGCAGTATGAAATTTTGTTATCCAGTACGAAGTTGGTGTTAGATGCGGCTGAAGATGGTATTAGAAATAATCGTTTCATCTCATCTTAAAAAAAAATAAAATATTGCATCACTTCTAATAGAAACATTTGAGAAGACCTCAGCCCTCTTCCAGTCTTCTGGCAAGACAGCATAATCCACAAGATATTTTATCCTACAGAGTTCATTTTAACAAAATCCTCACTGCAGAGTTCGTGCTCGCCAAGATATGAAGCTAAAATATGTGTTTCCGGCATAGCAGGAGGTAACAACAAAGGCAAAGAACTGTGGAGAGAGGGGGAAAAAATATATTAGCAAAACCAACCAACCAAAGAGACCCCCACCAAACCTGGCACCACTGTCATTTCTAAAATAGAAATAGCTGTAAGATTTGGGAACAAGGAGAAATAACAGGCTGATTGCAATGGCACTTTCACCTCCTTGTACTTGTGTGCCCACTACACTCAGCACTCTGTGAGTAAGCTTATGCTGTGCCTAGAAATAGAATCATAGAATGGTAAGGCTGGAAGGGACCTCGAGCATCATCTATTTCCAACCCCCTGCCATAGGCAGGGACACCTCCCACTAGCACAGGTCACTCAAGGCCTTCTCCAACCTGGCCTTGAACACCTCCAGGGAGGTTGTGGAGCACAGAATCACCCAACATGATCTTTGATTATACTGTGTGCAGTTCTGGAGCACCCAGCACAGGAAGGACATGGAAGTGTTGGAGCAGGTCCAGAGGAGGCCACCGAGATGCTCAGAGGGCTGCAGCAGCTCTGCTGTAAGGACAGGCTGAGAGAGTTGGGGTTCTGCAGCCTGGAGAAGAGAAGGCTTCCAGGAGACCTTAGAGTAGCCTTCCAGTATCTGAAGGGGGCTACAGGAAAGCTGGGGAGGGACTATTGACAAGGTCTGGGAATGCCAGGACAAGGGGCAATGGGTTTGGACTGGCAGAGGAGAGATTTAGACTGGATGTTAGGAGGAAGTTGTTTGCAGTGAGGGTGGTGAGACACTGGCACAGGTTGCCCAGGGAGGTTGTGGCTGCTCCCTCCCTGGAGGCGTTGAAGGCCAGGTTGGAGGAGGCCTTGAGTGAGCTGTGCTAGTGGGAGGTGTCCCTGCCTATGGCAGGGGGTTGGAACTGGATGATCCCTGAGGTCCCTTCCAACCTTACCATTCCGTGATTCTATATAAAAATCAATAAACTATATTAATTTTGAAAAACAAAACTCACACCATAGTGCTGCCACAGGGAGGAGACTTGGACCAGATTACCTCCAGAGGTACCTCCCAACCTAAAAATATTTTATGACTCCCCCAGTGTTTCTAGTTTATAGACCTCCACTGGGTTAGGTAGGAACCTCAGCTCTGAAACCAGGCACTCTTAAGCATGCACACAACCTAAGTCCTCCGTAGGCAGCTCTTAGTAAGTCTCATTTGATATGTTCTGTGGCATAAAAAAACCCCTGTAGTTGTTGATGTTGAAATTGTAGCATTCTTATTTTCCAATAATATTGGTTTGTATGGGAAAAAAAAAGAAAAAAAAGAAAAAAAAGAAAGCCTTAATGTAAAATCTTCCTAACCAGAAGAGATGTTGTGGAGTGATGATTTGCTACATTCTCACAAACATCTATCCATGAAATCCTTAATGAGTTCAGAAAGCAAGAATCTACACTGAGTAGTTTATTTAGACAATGCATTAGATAAGCACTATGAGGAGGTATTAGAAGAGATTCCAAACATCCCAGGAGACACTGAGCATTCATCCATTTTGTATAAAACCTGAGAAGCAGGAGGGAAGCTTATTTAGCTGTAAGCAAGTTCCTGTCAACAACAGTGGCAATAGTTAAAAACTGCCCAGGGGAGAGGACCTTGAACCCCACTGAAATGACATGACAGGAACACATCCAAATCCCAGGACAAAAATAGAGCAGGTATTCGTGGCTGTATACAATAAGCTTCAGAGGTGTGACAGGATTTGTGAATGGTCCAGAGAGGATAACTGCAGAAGCACAGTCAGTGAAACAGTTTTTATTTGGAATTACTTTATTTGACTACTGTTGCCACAACATGCAATAAATTCTTCTCTGTGACTCCCTTAACTGAAACAGAATGCCTCTACCTACTGAGTGACAAGGCTCTTTAAAATAGAAAAGTTGTTAATCATCCCCTCTAACAGACTGCTTTAGATGTCCAAATTTAAGCAGTAAGGCACTGCACACACTGCACTTGCTTCCACCTGAAAACACTGGAAAATTAACATGACCTTTAAGCACTGTCCACCCAACTCAGAAGAACACTGAAAGTTGAGGTTTTACCAGGAAGCTTACTGCAGAAACAGTAATACTACTTCAGGACCTTGCCAAAAGGTGCTGTGTGGATAGCTTGGTTCATCTTATCCACAGGTGTGCAAAGTTAGCTGAGTCAAACTGCTTTTGAAGCTGTCCAAGTGGATTAAGGTGACTTGGTGGTCACTCAGCTTTTGTCTATTCTGACATGCAGGCTGTAACTTCTGCCAGAAAGCAGGTAATAGGTGAAGCAGGGGGAAAAAATATTGCAGCCTTTTCTGATGTGACTATCACCTCCTGGTGGAATTTCTAGTCACCTTCAGAGATTATCAACTAAATTACCTGTAGGTAACAACATAAATGTTTTGTGTGTGAGCTTCTCTATCAGTCTGCAGCTTTGAAAAATCCAGAACACAGGCATTTCAACCCACACTTCTAGTGAGCTGCCTTTTGATACAACTGTACTGGACACAGAACAGAGTTAAAGAGAAAATGAACTCACTGAAGAAGCTGCCCAGCTGTTGTAATTGTGACTGTCAAGTTCTTTGGTAACAGAAGATGCATCCACAATGGCAGCAATGAGGTACAAAACAAAGGCACTCCCATTAAAACACAGACCCTGTTGATAAACAAAACAGTGTTAGTAATTAATAATCTAAATGCATTTCTTAACTGTTTTCTATTGCAACACTACAAAACTCTCCTCTGAAACATAAAGTACACATTCAATCTACACAAGAAATGTGATCCTAACTATTTTTACCTCTCAAGTTTCTGTCTGCAAGATTAAACTGCTTGTTTTAATTTAACGTTTACGGATCTTCAATTTTGGGGCAAACTCAACTCTTCACCACACTGAATCCAGAAGAATCATAAAGCTGGTGTGCTGTGGCTTTCCAAAAGTGAAAATAAGGACACTGGTTGGTTATCAGCTGGGGGCTGATGTTGCTGGGTTGGAGGGCAGAAGGGTTCTGCAGCAGGACCTCGACTGCCTGCACAGATGGGCAGAGTCCAAGGGGATGGAGCTCAACAAATCCAAGTGCCAGGTGCTGCACTTTGGCCACAACAACCCCATGCAGAGCTACAGGCTGGGCTGGGAGTGGCTGGAGAGCAACCAAACAGAAAGGGATCTGGGGGTGCTGATTGACACCTGCCTGAACATGAGCCAGCAGTGTGCCCAGGTGGCCAAGAAGGCCAATGGCATCCTGGCCTGCAGCAGCAAGAGTGTGGCCAGCAGGAGCAGGGAGCTCATTCTCCCCCTGGACTCGGCACTGCTTAGGCCACACCTTGAGTCCTGTGTCCAGTTCTGGGCCCCTCCATTGAAGAAGGACATTGAGGTGCTTGAGTGTGTCCAGAGAAGGGCAACGAGGCTGGGGAGAGGCCTGGAGCACAGCCCTATGGAGAGAGGCTGAGGGAGCTGGGATTGGTTAGCCTGGAGAAGAGGAGGCTCAGGGGAGACCTTCTTGCTGTCTCCAGCTACCTGAAGGGTGCTTGTAGCCAGGAGGAGGTTGCTTTCTTCTCTCAGGCAAGCAGCAGCAGAACAAGAGGACACAGTCTCAAGCTGTGCCAGGGGAAGTTTAGGCTGGAGGTGAGGAGAAAGTTGTTGCCTGAGAGAGTCATTGACTGCTGGAATGGGCTGCCCAGGGAGGTGGTGGAGTCAGCGTCCCTGGAGGTGTTCAAGGCAGGTTTGGACGTGGCACTTGGTGCCATGGTCTGGTCTTGAGGGCTGTGGTAATGGGTTGGACTTGATGAGCTTTGAGGTCTCTTCCAACCTTGGTGATACTGTGTGTGTATTATCACAATGTGTTAGGCACTACCCTACATTAAAACGCAGAGCTGAAATTACATTTCTGATCTACACAAAGATACACAGCAGGAATCAATGACGAATATTTATAAAGCTTCTAAAGCTTTGTTTTCTTTGCTTCTGAAGAAGATAAAGAAGGTGCCATTTTTAATAGTATTATTCCTCTGTCTTTCAGGATTGTGGTGGTTTGAGGCTAATTGGAATATTTTAATAGAGAAAATAATATTATAGGCTGTGAAAAGCAAACACTGCTGATGTCTACTTCACTCATAGGCTTGCTGGATGGATAAGAGTAAGAACACAAAACATAGATAAGACAATCCTGGGCTTGGAGAGTCTTGTGCTGTCTAGCTTCTTGCCTTCTCCTCTCTGCCAAGTAACCTAACTAACCACTCTGCTTCTAACCCCCCTGGAGCAAACTCACCTTGCACATAACCCTGGGGTAAGGTACAGGGGTGGGGAGAAGGTGGAAGGGTGGTTGGGAGCCCCTCCTGGGGAGTCTGAGTTCTGGGAGGGGGATTGTGTTTCTCTATTCCCTTTAACTTGTCTATGTCTGTAACTATTCCTGTCTGTTGTGTCTATCTCTGCTTGTCCATTGTGCTGAGCTGTAAATAGAGCTTCAGTCCTTCACTTCCAGATGGCTAAGTCTAGTCTGGGGGACTTTATAAAGTAGGGGCAGGGTGGGCAGGTAACTCCCAAACCATCACAAGGATCTTTCTGTTCTGCCTGTATTTGAGAGAAGACACAGCTAAACCCAAGAAGAACAGTCTGAATAGACTGCATAGGTCAGCAAGACTCATACATGACAGATGCTTTTTCTCTTGCCTCAAGGTATCTATGGTCATTACTAAGAAAGAAGCAAAGCAGGTACTACTGATAACATAACCCAGAGGAGAAAAATCCCATTTGATCAGGGGAGGGGAGGGGAGGGGAGGGAGAACNAAGGGAGAACAGGAAGGGAAGGGAAGGGAGAACAGGAAGGGAAGGGAAGGGAGAACAGGAAGGGAAGGGAAGGGAGAACAGGAAGGGAAGGGAAGGGAGAACAGGAAGGGAAGGGAAGGGAGAACAGAATTCTAAGGAGATCAAAAGCAATAAAAGCCACCTGTACACCTTTTAAAGTACATCATTTTAATACATTGGCTCTTACCCACCAGCAAGTTCATTTCCATTAAAAAAAACAGACACAACAACAACAACAAAAAAAAAAACAATCCCCCCCCCCACTCCACCCTGTTACTTGTTCAAGACATACTAATTTGGCCATTAAAAAAAATACACTTTTAGCTCTCTAGTGCCATGTTTAAGTGGAATCCTCATGACATGCACATTAAAATTGCAGGAATTAAGAAACTCAGTTTAAACCATTTCCTAACCTTTCGTTTCTGGCCCCAAGTTTTGCACTCCAGAGCACCACACAAATATCATAGCCCCTAACTCTGTTGCTCCAGTTGTCTCTAAATGTTGCCATACTGGTGCAGCTCCAAGTTGATTTGGACAGTGTGACTGACATGGAAGGCCAAAATAGGCCAAATTAGGCCTGAACATGTCCTTCTGCTTTTCCTCCTTCTGCTGATGGGAGAAGCTACTACTGGAAGGAAAACAAAAGGCTCCTGGTGCCTCTGTGTCTGTCCAAACTTGTGTACAGGCTACCCACAAATGTTTATGCACTTGTTTGTGTTCTGCCCTAAAAGGCAAAAGCAAGCCCTGGATTCACCTAGCACGGTTAGCTTGGCAAAGTGCCATTCTGATTGGCACTGCCACATACAAGACTGCCACCGAGGAGATGCCACTCAGCGTGGCTGACCTCATCTGATGGCTGCCTGCAGCCCGCCCTGGGACACGCCCTGCCATGCCCAGCCACTCCCCTCCCACCCCCTTCTTTATTTTCTTTTTTTTTGTGTGTGTCCAAAGGTCCATTAGACTCGGGCTACATTGATAAAAGAGATGAGCAGGTAAACACAACCTGTTGCTGCTGCTGCCTAACATGCCCTCTGCTTCTGACAGTGATTCTGCCATTGCCTTCTGCCACTGTGCCTGCCATGCTCTGATAAGCTAGAAGCTAGCCCTGCTGCATCATTAGAAGCCCTGATGCTTTGGGTTTGTCTACCTGGAAACTGCTAAGAGTTTACCAGGAATAGGCTTTCAATGCCTTCACATGATGTGCTGGCTAAGCAAGCCTAACACTGTGCCAAGGCTGCACATCTGCAAGACATCCTGTTTGCAAGTCTTCTGCCAAGGTGAGGAGCCCTGGAAGGGACACACAGATCATCCACAAGGAACCAAGACCGGGTCAGAGATCATCTGCATCACCTGCCTCTTTCCCCAGCATCCTTGATAGAGCCTGGGAAGATGAGAAGCCTCAGCAGCTGACAAGACACCGACAGAACTCCCTGGGTACTGTCTGAAGCTGTAGTTAGCCCCAGGAAATCCAGAGATTAAGATTTTTGTGAGTAAATACTCAATGGCCTCTTTGGCAAAACTCTGTAAGTGAATCCAGGTTGGAGGAGGCCTTGAGTGACCTGTGCTAGTGGGAGGTGTCCCTGCCTATGGCAGGGAGTTGAAACTAGATGATCTTTGAGGTCCCTTCCAACCTTACCATTCTATGGTTCTGTGATTCTATGAATTCACCAAGTGCCTTCTGCCTTATGCAGAAAGCAGCTTCCTGAGTCCTACAGTGGGCAGTGGTAGAACTGACCACAAGAATCTCTCTCCCAGTTCAATTAATGCTTGTATTATTGCTAATTATTTCTTAAGTGTTCCAGATCCTGTTTATCCTTTATAGGAAGTTTTCACAACTGTTGCAAAGAACCAGATATTATTATTCAAAAATCCTGATGGGTAGCAAGGCTCCTGAATATAAAAATTAATAAACAATATTAATTTTGAAAAAACACCATCTGGCATCATTAACTACCCTCCATAACAGTGACCCAGTACTGTTTACAGTTCTGGAGCCCCCAGCAAAGCAAGGACATGGAACTGTTGGAATGGGTCCAGAGGAGGCCACAAAGAGGCTCAGAGGGCTGCAGCAGCTCTGCTGTGAGGACAGACTGAGAGAGTTGGGGCTCTGCAGCCTGGAGAAGAGAAGGCTTCCAGGAGACCTTAGAGTAGCCTTCCAGGATCTGAAGGGGGCTCCAGGAAGGCTGGGGAGGGACTATTGACAACGTCTGGGAATGCCAGGACAAGGGGAATGGGTTTGAAGTGTCAGAGGGGAGACTGAAAGTGGATGTTAGGAGGAAGTTGTTTGCAGTGAGGGTGGTGAGACACTGGCACAGGTTGCCCAGGGAGGTTGTGGAGCACAGAATCACCCAATGTGATCTTGATCACACTGGGTGATTCTGTGCTCCACAACCTCCCTGGAGGTGTTCAAGGCCAAGCTGGAGGAGTCTTTAAGCAACCTGTACTAGTGGGAGGTGTCCCTGCCTACGGCAGGGCGTTGGAACTAGATTATCTTAGAGGTCCCTTCCAACCTTACCATTCTATGAATACAGGCCTATTATTCACTACTGAATCCACTTGTCACCAACTCTGCCAGAACCTAAAAAACGAGCTGCAGCCCAAGAAGAGTTCAGAATGCAATGACAAACTCTATAGCCACATCAGCAAATTCCCTCAGTACACCAAAGTATGGCTCAAGAGTTTGAACTGATTGGTATGGAAGGTACTCCATCTCCAGGGCATTGGATCCTGGCAGAGTTTACTTCAGACTCAGTGGAGTCTGTCCCATTGCCACAAGCTCCTGTAATACACAGAGTTCAAAGCCATTTGAAGGGAAACCATTCCCCAGACTTCTGCTTTCTCAACTGCAGGCCCCTCCAGAATGCAGCACACTGTGCTGTCCTCTGCCAATACATCATCCTTCAGGTCACCACTGCCTGTGTGAGACTTTTCATGCAAAAAGCCTAATTTGAGTTTTCAGAGCAGGCTGAAGGGCATGCACATTCCTAAGTCCTTGAGCCTTCAGTGCATTTAGCAAAAGGCCTGATGGGCAGTACCTGAACGATCAGATGGAGCCCAAAGCCTGGCACATGAGGTCTATTTCACTTAGAAGTGAGTGGGGCTTATCACACTTACAGAATCATAGAATGGGAAGGTTGGAAGGGACCTCAAGGATCATCCAGTTCCAAGCCACTACCATAGGCAGGGACACCTCCCACTAGCACAGCTCACTCAAGGCCTCCTCCAACCTGGTCTTGAACACCTCCAGGGAGGGAGCAGCCACAACCTCCCTGGGCAACCTGTGCCAGTGTCTCACCACCCTCACTGCAAACAACTTCCCCCTAACATCCCCTCTAATCTCCCCTCTGACACTTCAAACCCATTCCCCTTGTCCTAGCATTGCAAGCCCTTGTCAATAGTCCCTCCCCAGCCTTCCTGAAGCCCCCTTCAGATCCTGGAAGGCTACTCTAAGGTCTCCTGGAAGCCTTCTCTTCTCCAGGCTGCAGAGCCCCAACTTTCTCAGCCTGTCCTCACAGCAGAGCTGCTGCAGCCCTCTCAGCATCTTGGTGGCCTCCTCTGGACCCACTCCAACACTTCCATGTCCTTCCTGTGCTGAGGGCTCAGAACTGCACACAGGACTCCAGATGGGGTCTGAGGAGAGCAGAGTAAAGGGGCAGAATCCCCTCCCTTGCCCTGTTACCATCAAGTGGATCTAACAAAAGGTACTGCCTCTATCCACAGAATTCACCTCTCTTGTTTTATCTGACTCAATTTCAGGATAAGATGCCAAGAACTGCCAGGTTCAAGAACTTCTGTAAAGCACTGATTTTCAAACTCCAAATCTGATTGCTTAGATTGTTGTTATTTTCAGATTTCCCATTCCAAAAAAAGACTCAATTACTCTGGAAAGCTACAAACCCCTGCAATATCTTGTCATGTAAAAAAGAGAGGAAAAAAAAAACCCACATAATTTTTGAGAAGTGCTGCTCTGGGAAATAACACTGTTGGGGAAGATGGAATGCAGTGGGAGCTGATTGGGCCTTTATTGCCAATATATTACTCAAACCAAATGGTTTCTGCTAAATTGCCATCTGCTTCTTAAACTCAAATTCACCAGATTTTAAAAGCTTCCATTGATTGTTTTAGCAAAGACCTTGCATTGTTAAGGAGAGTCAGTTTGGAAGCATGTCCTTTGGGTTAATTTGCAGTAAAAATAACTGCACCTCAAGCAATTTGGTAATGTGCTTAACCTGCAGAAAGTTAATTTATGACAGAGAAATCCACATGTAATTTTGGATACTGCATTCAATTGGCACAGATTGAGCTAACTGTTGCCTAAGGAGGCAGAGCAGTAACTATCAGAGACTGAAATTCAGGATACATGAGAGAACAGAGGGGCACAAACTCACTCACAGAGGTCTGTCCTTGCTCTCTTGAACTAAGACATTAACAACATGTCTCTGAAAAGAGAACAAACATTCCTCTTGGCCAGCCAGGAGTGGCAGATGTCCAATTCAGAGGCTGTTCTCCACAGCTCTTTTAATATCTTAAAATAAGCTGGAATGGAAGCATCTTTTATTTGTTCTGAGTTTGTTTTCTCTTCTTATTACCTTTTACTATAAAAGGAGACTACCTTTATGTGATCTTATCTACAATATATCTGTAACTCAGAGCAAGAAATACACTCTGAAGTAGAAACAAATCAAATACTCCAGCTTGTCCACCACAGAGATCAGAGGCAACATTTATGTGCAGCTGTTTCCTGAGAATAGTCTTAAACTGATAAAAAAAGGATTAATGACTAAAGCTGCATCCAAATGGGCACAAAGATGCTTGCTCTTTGAAAGTACTCACATCTAATGGAATGGGAAGAAACCCACACCTTTAAATGTAAATGTTTACTGCTGGAAATGAAACCAGCCAACATTTATATAGCACTGCTGTAGCCTTAGTGAGAATTGCTGGTCATGAAACTTGCACTGGTTAGGCCACACCTTGAGTCCTGTGTCCAGTTCTGGGCCCCTCTATTGAAGAAGGACATTGAGGTGCTTGAGTGTGTCCAGAGAAGGGCAACGAGGCTGGGGAGAGGCCTGGAGCACAGCCCTATGGAAAGAGGCTGAGGGAGCTGGGATTGGTTAGCCTGGAGAAGAGGAGGCTCAGGGGAGACCTTCTTGCTGTCTACAGCTACCTGAAGGGTGCTTGTGGCCAGGAGGAGGTTGCTTTCTTCTCTCAGGCAACCAGCACCAGAACAAGAGGACACAGTCTGAAACTGTGCCAGGGGAAGTTTAGGCTGGAGGTGAGGAGAAAGTTGTTGCCTGAGAGAGTCATTGACTGCTGGAATGGGCTGCCCAGGGAGGTGGTGGAGTCAGCGTCCCTGGAGGTGTTCAAGGCAGGTTTGGACGTGGCACTTGGTGCCATGGTCTGGTCTTGAGGGCTGTGGTATCGGATTGGACTTGATGAGCTTTGAGGTCTCTTCCAACCTTGGTGATACTGTGAGACTGTGAAAATAGAGAAGCTATCTGACCATGATCCTGGTTGTTCTTAGTAATTGCTAGAGTTGGCTATTTATTAAAGTACCAAATGAGTCTCCTTCACATACACAACAGAGGTGATGACAAGCTATTTGCAGCACAGAAGTCAAATATATTTTATTATAAAAATAACAGAATTCTACTCAATAATTTTTAGCTAGAACAAAACAAAAAACAAGCAACAAAAAAAACCCACAAAACCCAAAACCCAACATACTTTACTGTATCAGACAAATGCAAGACTGAAATTTATAATGATTATTTAATGGGTCTCAAATAGCCACTTGGCCAAGATGGCTTTTAGGATCTATTAATGTGAACACCATCCTGTTACAAAAGTCACACCAAAAGAAATCAGAGACTCACAGAACCTTAGAGGTTGGAAGGGAGCTCCAGAGATCATCAAGTCCAACCCCCCTGCCAAGCAGGATCCCCTAGGGTAGTTCACACAGGAATGCATCCAGGTGGGTTTGGAAAGTCTCCAGAGACACAACCTCTCTGGGCAGCCTGCTCCAGGGCTCTGTCAGCCTCACTGTAAAGAAGTTTCCCCTCATGTTGATGTGAAATCTACGTTCCATCTATGCTCTTTGGCTTATTGCTGCCCACCACCAAAAAGAGATTGGCCCCCTGTACTTGACACCCACCCCTCAGATATTTGTACACATGGATAAGATCTCCTCTCAGCCTTCTCTTCTCCAGACTAAACAGCCCCAGGATTCTCAGTCTCACTTCGCAGGGGAGATGCTCAAGTCCCCCAAACATCCTCGTGGCTCTCTGCTGGACTCTTTCCAGCAGCTCCCTATCTCTCTTGAACTGGGGAGCCAAAAATACACTGTTGAGAGACACAGGTAGGCAGGCGTGTTCAGGCCACAAAAGCTGAGAATTTTTTCTGTAACTACACGAGCTGTTTATCTGATTTGCATTAGGGCTTGAGATAAATGCAAAGGGTTACCTGACCCACATTTTACATATATAGAGCACTCATTTTCAGCACCATTTCTACAGTAAGCCACACATGGATTGTCAGACTGTTGCTACCTCTGAACCAATTCTGTTTTAACTTTAGCAGAGGAAGACTCACGTTTTCAGAGCCAGGGTCCCACTTCCAATACAGGGTGTTTATTCAAGCAGGTGGTTTTGCTGTTTAAGCCATATGGCCAAGCCTGTTACCTCAGAGGCAGCAACAGACTCATTGTTCATGGGAAGTAAGTGGTACAGGAAGAAAAAGAAGTAAATGCTTAAGTATCAGGCACACAGGGATTATTAAAAATCAAGTCACTACATCAAACCATTGAAGAACATGGTGAACTATCATACAAAAACTGTCTCAGTAGTGTCAGGTTAGTATGAAGGTTAAATGCTGCTGGTATCTAGCCACACAGGAATTAGGGCAAAATCTGCAAAACAGCACAAGTATAGCCAGTTAACTACAACCACAGGATGCATTGTATTTTATTTTCATGACCCATCAATTTAAAACAAGACAAAAAAAGAATGGGTGTATTTACCACTGTGGTCCATGGCACCTGGGGAATCCTGGTGTAGGTCATAGTCATATAGATGATTAGAAAGAAGATGGTGAGGACCCAGTAAAACACAGCTACAAACATCACCCAGCCAAATGCTGGATATAGAAAATATTCTGTTCCAGCAATCAGAGTCCACACCAACAGCCCCAGTACCTGCAAGAGTTGTGGAGAAGAAAGAAAACTGTTACAGTCCAAGAAACCACACATTTGTTCAAGGTTGTGCTGGATTGAGGCTAACTGGAATATTTTAATAGAGACAATTATATCATAGGCTGTGAAAGGAAAACACTGCTGATGTCTGCTGCACTCACAGGCTTGCTGAGATGGATAAGACACGAACACAAAACATAGATAAGGCACTCTCCCCGAGAGTCTCAGGCTGTCTGGCTTCTTGCCTTCTCCTCTCTGCCGAGTATCCTCACTAACCACTCTGCTTCTAACCCCCCTGGCCCATCCTCCAAACTCACCTTGTGCATAAGCCAAACCCTGGCGTAAGGTATAGAGGTGGGGAGAAGGTGGAAGGGTGGTTGGNCAACTGCCATTCACACAACCATGTGATGAGCTGAGTTAGGACGTTACACTGACAGACTATTCATCTAACAACAGAGAAGAACAAATAGAAGTGCTTTTGCTCTGACAGGGTGTCACGAAGAGAGAGGCAGATTGTGGCATTTCGGTGCTGATTTAGCTCACCTTTGACTTTTAGGAAGCCATGCCTGNCCACCCCTGTACCTTACCCCAAGGTTTGCCTTACATTCAAGGTAAATTAGGAGGATCGGCCAAGGGGGTTAGAAGAAAAGTGGTTAGTGAGGATTAATCAGCAGAGGAGCCAGAGCCCAGAAGCTGCTAGATCACACCAGGAGCTCCTGCTCCAGCAAGCGACAGAGAGCAACTGACTTATCAATTGTTTTGGTTAGTGTTCCCAAACAATTCTCCAGCAAGCGTATGAGTGAAGTAGACATCATGATGTTTTCCTTTCACAGCCTAGAGTGTAATTTTCTCTATTAAAATATTCTAATTAGCCTCAAACCAGCACAATAGTTCACTACCTTATGTGCATGCAGGTAACTACTGCTGTTTTGCAATCAGTGAAACAACTTTAGAAAGTACACGTCTGTGAAGGACCACTGAGATCTTCAGGTCCCATCTGCCACAGTTACAGCTAAGTGAGTAGCTGGAGGTCCATCTTGAAGTGTTCCAAGCCTGTTCTGTGGACTAGCAGGAACCACAGACACAAAGGAACTCCTAGAACCTTTTTATTATAAGGTAGTAGTAAAATATCAACAGCCACCACCACTGTAATGTGCTGCTGGACCAGAATATGTCAGGTTGGCAAGGTCATTGTATTACACAGATCTTAAAGCATCTCCCAAGCAACATGACCTTAAGTAGTAGACAAGAAATCACACTCCAGAGAAATCCTCAAGCAAACCACACTGGGGAAAAAATTTGCCTGAACTTGGCGATTTCATAGAATCATAGAATCAGGCAGGTTGGAAGAGAGCTCCAAGCTCATCCAGCCCAACCTAGCATCCAGCCCTAGCCAATCACCCAGACCATGGCACTAAGTGCCCCAGCCAGGCTTTGCTTCAACACCTCCAGGAACTCCACCACCTCCCTGGGAACATAAGACACAAAGAAACACACAAACCAGAGACTTTAGCATACTCTCTCCAGGCTTCTCTAAAGTTAGATGAACTCCAATGCATTAAGAGGAATGAGGAGTAAAGAAAACAAAAGAAGTCAGATGCCACGGGGAAAAAAAAAGTTGTTTGCAAATTGTCCAGCAATGAGAAAAATCTTAATTATAAAATTAAGCATATTTTATACCTTCAAACCCCTCTACTCTGCTCTCATGAGACCCCACCTCGAGTTCTGCATTCAGCTCTGGGATCCCCAACATAAGAAAGACATGAGCCTAGTCAAGCAGGTCCAGGAGGGCCACAAATATGATCAGAGAGCTGGAGCATGTCTCTGATGATGACTGGCTCATAGAGGTGAGGTTGTTAAGCCTGGAGAAGGCTCCAGACAGATCTTCAGTGGCTTTACAGTACTTAAAGGGGCCTTCAGAACAGGTGGGAAGGGGAACTCTTCATCAGGAAATGGAGCAAGAGAAGGAGGGGTAACAGTTTTAAGACTGAAAGTAAGTGGACTTAGATTAGACACATGAAAGATGTTCATCACTAGGAAGGTGGAACAGGTTGCCCAGAGTTGTGGATGCTCCAACCCTGAAAGTGTTCAAGGGCAAGTCTGGATGGAGCTTTGAGCAACCTGGTTTAATGGAAGGTGTCCCTACCCATGGCAGGGGGGGGTGGAATTAAATAATCTTCAATGTCCCTTCCAACTCAAGCTGTTCTATGAAAAACAAATGAACAACAACAACAACAAAACCAAAACAAACAAAAAAACCACAAAAAAGCAAAAAAAAAACACCCAACAAACCCCACCACTTACACATTGCTAGAATCAGATGTGGGAAGTCTTATATTTGAAAGACAGTTCCTTCTTGTCTGCTATCTGACTACAACTGATCTGCCTAGCAGTGAGAAATAGAGGGAAGACAAAATTACAGCAACTAGCAACACACTTATTTATAGCCAACAGCCAGAGCTGAAAAATACAATGAAACTTCTACCCTAATATTCAGTCTCCAGCAGTGGTTAGTGGCAGATGTTTGAAGAAATCTATTAATAACAGATCATGCAAAATTCCCTTGTACACATTTCTTCAGCTTTCAGGAATGTGCAGAGGAAGGAATTCCTCAGTCTACAGTGGTATCTTTGCAATCAGTACTCCCTGACTGAAGACAATGATTCTGCAAGAGCTTCATTTGCCCAAGAGCTAATCCTATTCCCATGTGAGTTGTTGCCCCTGGTCACATTTCCTTTTCTACTGCAGTGCTGAACATGTAAACATTAAAAAAAATCTCTAAAATGTAGATACAAGACAACTCTATACTATTAAATAAAAATTAATTGTAATTAGTCCTGATAACTTTCAGCAGATATTGCGTATCTGCTTATTTTGTTTTCAATTCACACTCCAAACTGCCACCCAAGCTTTATTCAGCCTTCAATTTGTCTTCTGCATCTGCTCCTGTATATTATCTGGACATTTATCCACATCTGCATCATTATGACTATGACACCAAGCTGGGGGCTGATGTTGCTGGGCTGGAGGGCAGAAGGGCTCTGCAGCAGGACCTTGACTGCCTGCACAGATGGGCAGAGTCCAAGGGGATGGAGCTCAACAAACCCAAGTGCCAGGTGCTGCACTGTGGCCACAACAACCCCATGCAGAGATCCAGGCTGGGGTGGGAGTGGCTGGAGAGCAGCCAAACAGAAAGGGATCTGGGGGTGCTGATTGAC
>VWZE01018455.1:30486-46362 GCA_013396675.1 Eubucco bourcierii
AGAGGGCTGCAACAGCTCTGCTGTGAGGACAGGCTGAGAGAGTTGGGGCTCTGCAGCCTGGAGCGGAGAAGGCTTCCAGGAGACCTTAGAGTAGCCTTCCAGGATCTGAAGGGGGCTCCAGGAAGGCTGGGGAGGGACTACTGACAAGGGCTTGCAATGCCAGGACAAGGGGCAGTGGGTTTGAACTGGATGTTAGGAGGAAGCTATTTGCAGTGAGGGTGGTGAGACACTGGCACAGGTTGCCAAGGGAGGTTGTGGCTGCTCCCTCCCTGGAGGTGTTGAAGGCCAGGTTGGAGGAGGTCTTGAGTGACCTGTGCTAGTGGGAGGTGTCCCTGCCTATGGCAGGGGGTTGGAACTGGCTGATCCTTGAGGTCCCTTCCAACCTTACCATTCTATGATTCTATGATCTACTCCAGTACCCCAGAAAAGATTCCAAGAGCACCTTCACCTAACAGAAAGAGTGACAAGGCCTCCCCATCCCTGAGCCAGTAAATAATGCCTAACTCCTAATGTGTGGACCATGACATTCATTCTCCAGATTGCCATGCAGTGAGGATATACTCAGGTGGCTGCAGCACACATAAATATGACTATCAGCTTACACTTACAGAAGGATTTACACTGAGGGGCAGAGCCAGTCTGCAAGACTGCCCAAGAAGTGATAAAGCCTTACTGCAAAGACAGGAAGGTAGGTAGCGGTTGGCATGCAAGGAGGAAACTTACTTTTTTGATCAGTGTGAGTATTGCAACACTGCAGTACTGCCTAGGCATAAAGATAATAGTACCTGAGCAAGATGCAGTAGCATACCACAATTTCATACTACCCTAATGGATCTGCTGTCTAAAATGACTACATCACCACGGTACTCATTCTCCTTCCACCACTGCTGACTTCACTGACAGCACTGCAAAGGCTGTGTGAGGAGCTTTCTGTGGTACAGTGCTTTGCCTGACTGCAACTGGTAGTTGAGAAGCCGTAAGAGAAACCATTACTATCCATCCCAGTGTATTACAATGCTCAAATGTTGCTTCACCTGCTAAATATACATGGAATGCCTGAGCTCAGAGCTAACATCAGGAAACACAGACCTAAAGGAGGCAGCTTAGATTTAAAACGAAGCAAGAAATCATTTCAGGAAAACACAGGCTATCCCATCTCCCACCAAAGCTATAAAATCACTACAAAAAGAGTTTGTTCCTTATAGTCTTGTCTGAAAAAATTACTAGAAGTAGGTTATTGGATATTCATAAAGTAAACACAATATAGGACTGTGCCTGAGTTGCAAATTTTGTTCTCTGTGATAAAAAAAAAGTCAAAGTAAGATTAGAATCTTAGTAAAGGAATGAAATAGCAAAAAAGTCTAAAGTCTAGCTTCTAGACAACTGCACATTTAGCAATTTCCAGAGCAGAGAAGGATCTTGCCATGTGTGCTCCTTCTTAGTCTCCTCCCTAAGTTTTCAGTACCAGTCATTATCAAAGACTGAACACTGGACCAATCAGACAACTGAGCAGATCCTCTGCAAGTACAGTTAGTAACTTCTGGGTTTAATTTGCCTTCCTTTCCCACAGGAGATCCTGGCAACCAACTCCTGGAAGCTACCAAAGTATTAACAGAATATGATGGGATGATTACCTGCCACATCATGTTCCTAAGGCACAGTTACACAGAATAATCTCTAAGCAATGGTGAAGAGACCAGCTTGAGTTATATCACTGTAAAACCTATCTTCTAGGCAGAGCAGTGGTTGATCATTAACAGATCATTAAAATGTGTACAAAGCAGAAAGATTGGTCCTTGTCCCAGGGCACTTTCCACATTAAATGCCTTAATGTTTGAAGGCTGCATTCAGGAGCACACCACTGTTTGCTGATGCCTGTGAATTCTAACAACACTTGTTTTGCCTGAGGATCTGCACACAGAGAGATATTTATGTAGGCTGCTCTGCACTATGCATTTATTAACTTATGCAACTTTGCTAACACAGTGTTACCCATCATTTTAGCTGCAGAGCTGCAGCAGAAGACATGGCCTCAGCTTTGACCATAATGTAGTATCTGGTGAAAGTATCTATACTTTCAGAGAGTATCTCCCCCTTTGCTCTGCTCTCCTCAGACCCCATCTGGAGTCCTGTGTGCAGTTCTGGAGCCCCCAGCACAGGAAGGACATGGAAGTGCTGGAGTGGGTCCAGAGGCCACCAAGATGCTGAGAGGGCTGCAGCAGCTCTGCTGTGAGGACAGGCTGAGAGAGTTGGGGCTCTGTAGCCTGCAGAAGAGAAGGCTTCCAGGAGACCTTAGAGTAGCCTTCCAGGATCTGAAGGGGGCTCCAGGAAGCCTGGGGAGGGATTATTGACAAGGTCTTGCAATGCCAGGACAAGGGGAATGGGTTTGAAGTGGCAGAGGGGAGACTGAAAGTGGATGTTAGGAGGAAGTTGTTTGCAGTGAGGGTGGTGAGACACGTGATCTTTGATCACATTGGGTGATTCTGTGCTCCACAACGTCCCTGGAGGTGTTCAAGGTCAGGCTGGAAGAGGTTTTGAGTGACCTGTGCTAATGGGAGGTGTCCCTGCCTATGGCAGGAGGTTGGAACTAGATGATCCTTGAGGTCCCTTCCAACCTTCCCATTCTATGATTCTATGATCTATACTCTCAGACAAAGCCTGAGAGCTGCTTCAGCTGACACACTGATTACTGCTGTTAGAAGCTCAATTGAGGCCAGAGTTTACTGTAAAAATAAAAAGAGAGGTGGTGTGAAACATCAGGGAAGACCAACAGCTTGTCCTGAGAAACACTTATTCACCTCTCCGGAAGGGCAGACGGTGAAACAGTTGGAATGCAATGGACTCCACACTGCTTAATCTCTAAACATGACCTCAGTGCAAGGAGACTGCCTGGCCTCTTATCTGGCAATCATGAGGGATGTGAATAAAAGGAACACTGCTGCTCCCTTTTCCTTCCACTTCAGTAAGGCTTGGCTATGGCAGAGATTACTCCCACCAGTGAGCATTTCCCAAAAAGAAACACCTTGCTATTGTGCAGCAGTGCTGCTCATTTCAAATTCAGTCTCCACAGTTTCCTGACAGAGTTGAGAGAAGTGGGACTGCTACAGCAAACATCACACTGCCAGGGAGCTGGGAACTGCTCACTGGAATTCCTGCTATGCTTTGCTCTTCAGCAGCAGAGAAAGGAAAATGTAAAATAAGAGCCTGGTAGATCCAAAGCAAAAAATAACCTGCCTCTTCAGTCACTTGCTGAAGAATTTTGCACTTAATGCTTATGAATTTTAAAGAAGACAACTACAATGCAAAACAGCCACACAGAAATACACAGGGCACAGGATACCTATTTTCTTGTTTCCTAGTGGTTGATTTTTTTGCTCCTAGAGGGTTTTGAAAGAAGGGGTGGGAACTTAAAAGATTCAGTACAAAAAGATTCAGCACAAATAGCTTTAGATTAAAACTAGCCAATAAATCCTATACTCCAAACATTTTTTCTTGTCATAAGCCTGGGTATATATGATCAAAAGAGTTGAAACTACATGGTTTTGCACTTAACATTCAAATATTACTGCATTTTGGAGCTCTGAGTAGAAGTTGCAGCTGATTTCTTCAAGAGATAACATTAGAAGAAGCATTCACTAGTTGGGCTCTAATCAGTCTCGTTCCTGTAGAGGCAGTAGAAAAGCAAAAATATATCCTATATCATAGAATGGTAAGGTTGGAAGGGACCTCAAGGATCATCTAGTTCCAACCCCCTGCCATAGGCAGGGACACCTCCCACTAACACAGGTCACTCAAGGCCTCCTCCAGCCTGGCCTTGAACACCTCCAGGGAGGGAGCAGCCACAACCTCCCTGGGCAACCTGTGCCAGTGTCTCACCACCCTCACTGCAAACAACTTCCCCCTAACATCCACTTTCAATCTCCCCTCTGCCACTTCAAACCCATTCCCCTTGTCCTGGCGTTACAAGCCCTTCTCAATAGTCCCTCCCCAGCCTTCCTGGAGCCCCCTTCAGATCCTGGAAGGCTACTCTAAGGTCCCCTGGAAGCCTTCTCTTCTGCAGGCTGCAGAGCAGCCCAGGGAGGTTGTGGCTGCTCCCTCCCTGGAGGTGTTCAAGGCCAGGTTGGAGGANTCTTTTTTCTTTAGATTTTATTACTTGAACTGGAATAGCTCAGAAGTAGAACAGGAGTTCAAAAGGCTACTAAAACTACCATTGTTTCTTAATGGAACATGGCACTAGGGGGGGTTGGCTTTCTCTTCTGACAAACTCACATGAATGAAAAATGCTCTTCTACCTTGATCTTGCTTCTTCTATCTATGTTGTGGGTTTAAAGAGCTGACAGAGTGAAGCTCTCAAATGAATTGGAGAAAAACAGAATTACATTTGCAGAGAGAGTTACAGACAGAAATTACAAAGCAGATACAGAATCCATAAGCGAATGCCCTGAATTTTCCCCCAACCCAAAACTAAATCTCTCATCCCCAGTGCTCCAATCCTCCCCACCCACCATGCCTCTGCCATCCAAGAGGCCTAAGCACAGCCTCTGGAGGCCCCAAACCAGGCCTATCCTTGCATGTTTGTCCTGATAACGCAGCTCCTGCCTGGCACAAGGCTGCAGGGGGAGGAAAGGAGAAGGAGCTGGGCTTGCCGTGAGTTTATGAAGAGATAGCAGAATTATGGGATGGAATAACAATCTTCCAGTCCCCAGAGGACTCTTTTTAACCTTATAGTTCCCAACCTGGGACAATCTATGTACTAACTTCTCCTTTGGAAGAAGTTTTATAGCACTCCACATTCCTTCCTCCTATCCTCCTTGAAGGGATACAGTTCCTGAGGGTAGAAAACCATCAGTTTCTCAACAGATGGCAAAGACTTGTGCAAGTGACTTTTAACATTAGGTGCATGTGTCCATCTGAAATTCACACACCCACAAAAGCAAAAAAAAAAGAAAAACAAACACAACAAAAAGAAATCACCAACAACAAAAACAACAAACAAACAAGTTATTCTGCTGTTACACATTTATAAGGTAAACCATTTTAAAAAGAGAATTCCTAACAATGATTACTTATGAATTATAATTCATTATTTAAGCAGAGTGCATTGTTTAAATGCTGCCTGAGTTCTTCAAGAGAACAATGCTCCAAGCAGCTGCTTTGTTAATAATGTCAGTAGCTCTTTGGTGCTATTTTTACATCTCCATCTTCCTGTTAGGCTGTGTAAATAGTGATGCCTATAATTAGCAGACACACAGCATTGTTTCATGCATCTTAGTTGTTGCACTGAAAGCTGGAAGGATTGTTACCTCTTTGGGAATCGCTTCTAGTTTGTCCTGTGCAGTTGTACACAGTAATAAAACTGTATGTGAAAATCAAAGAGGGCATCTGCTATGAGAGCCTAATGATGCATTCTGCATCCCTTTAAATGTGAAGAAAATGTTAAATGATCAATTAAAAAAAACCAAACAAACAAAACCAACCAACAAACCACAAAACCCCACCAACACTATGTAAGGAAATATTCTGCATTAGCTGGATATGCGAGCAAATCCCAGTTAACTAACCAAGTTTTGCTAACTGCAATATTGTAAGCTGAACTTTCTCAAGCCTGCTTGGAATGTTTATCTCAACAGCCAAGGACACAAGGCTACAGCAGCTGCAGAACAACTACAATAATAACCTGGAATTAAGGCACAACAACAGCCAATGGCAAGAAGACTCAAAGCAAACAAGGGGCCTTCTGGACAGGTAGGATGCATCCAACTGTTTGGTCCCTTTTACAGCTGGTCTTAACAAATTAGACCAATTACACAATTCCATGAGAGTTTGTATCTGGGCAATTTGAGCCAGCTGGCCGGGTCAAGACCTTGTCCCATGAAGGACATGGAAGTGTTGGAGCAGGTCCAGAGGAGGCCACAAAGATGCTGAGAGGGCTGCAGCAGCTCTGCTGTGAGGACAGGCTGAGAGAGTTGGGGCTCTGCAGCCTGCAGAAGAGAAGGCTTCCAGGAGACCTTAGAGTAGCCTTCCAGGATCTGAAGGGGGCTACAGGAAGGCTGGGGAGGGACTATTGACAAGATCTGGGAATGCCAGGACAAGGGCAATGGGTTTGAAGTGGCAGATGTGAGACTGAAAGTGGATGTTAGGAAGAAGTTGTTTGCAGTGAGCATGGTGAGACACTGGCACAGGTTGCCCAGGGAGGTTGTGAAGCACAGAATCACCCAGTGTGATCTTGATCAAGATCACATTGGGTGATTCTGTGCTCCACAACGTCCCTGGAGGTGTTCAAGGCCAGGCTGGACAAGGCCCTGAGTAACCTGTACTAGTGGGAGGTGTCCCTGCCTATGGCAGGGAGTTGGAACTGGCTGATCCTTGAGGTCCCTTCCAGCCTTCCCATTCTATGATCTGTTGTTGCCTGCCTAGAAGTTTACTGAAGTACTTCTATAAAAAAGGTCCCAAATATGAAAAGTTCAACTCCAGGAATCATCACCCACGTTCTTATGTAAAGGTTAAAGACTTTACAAAGACTGATTCATATGTTGCTGCAGTAACTCATTGAACAACCTCTTTCCTGAATACATTTTGCATTAACAGGATAGGGAAACAAAATGCCTTAACATTATGTATTCTGCAGGAATTTGTGTTCACAGACTTCACAGCCAGAAAGGACCATTTTAGCCATGTGGGCCATGGTATACACATTTCAGCCTACAAGATGCTTTTTGGAAAGAGATGATGCCTTGGCATTAACACTGCACTGAGCTCCATCTTGTCTCTAAATAAGCTGCCATAATGTCTAGTACTGTCGCTGCTGAAAAATCTCAGCTTCTCATCTGAATTTCTCTGAAGTCACTTTCCAGGTATGTTCTTTTCACAAGCCTCCATCTGTCAGTGATTTATCAGACAACTTTGTACTAGGAGCCATATTTAAATTTGCTGACAAGACAGAAGTGAACAACAGGTAATCAAATAGTAACATTGCTTTTGATAACAAGTTATGCTTTCCCCCCCTTTATTAAATTTCCTCTTATTTCTTTTCATGGTAGTATTGGAAGGAGTTTATTTTGAAGGAATCAGGAATTAAGAATTATTAAGAGTTAATGGTGGAACAACGGTGACAACATTCACAGTTCACCAACTCTAGTACAGTTCTGGAGCCCCCAGCACAGGAAGGACTTGGAAGTGTTTGAGTCAGTCCAGAGGAGGCCACAAAGATGCTGAGAGGGCTGCAGCAGCTCTGTTCTGAGGACAGGCTGAGAGAGTTGGGGCTCTGCAGCCTGGAAAAGAGAAGGCTTCCAGGAGACCTCAGAGTAGCCTTCCAGGATCTGAAGGGGGCTCCAGGAAGGCTGGGGAGGGACTACTGACAAGGTCTTGCAATGCCAGGACAAGGGGAATGGGTTTGAAGTGTCAGAGGGGAGATTGAAAGTGGATGTTAGGAGGAAGTTGTTTGCAGTGAGGGTGGTGAGACACTGGCACAGGTTGCCCAGGGAGGTTGTGGAGCGCAGAATCACCCAATGTGATCACATTGGGTGATTCTGTGCTCCACAACCTCCCTGGAGGTGTTCAAGGCCAGGTTGGAGGAGGCCTTGAGTGACCTGTGCTAGTGGGAGGTGTCCCTGCCTATGGCAGGGGGTTGGAACTAGATGATCTTTGAAGTCACTTCCCACCTTATCATTCTATGATTTTGTAAGTTTAGGGTATCAAGACAACTTTAAGATGAAGACTCATATGCAAGTGAAAATATTAATGTCAAAGGGAAAAAAAAAAAACAAAAAAAACCCCAAACTAATTGGACAAGCATATAAAATTCTACTGCAGATCAGTCATCCATTTAGAGAAGTCTCTGTTACTGTGCTCTGTACCTTCATTTTCAAGGTTCTGAAGAAAGAAAAGTGCCCACAAGCATGAAGGGCTTCCCACAGCCTGTCTACACTCTGTAATAAATAGTCAGGTGGTGTAAGCAGCATCAGAGAACAAAGTGAAAAGCTCCGTGGGATACCTGACTCTTGAAATTCAAACTACCAAAGTCATAAATTAAGTATATGTGCCTGTGTGTGAGGCAGGATATAATTGTTCTCCAACTGCTTCACTGGGCCTTGTGTAAACAAAGAACAGAACAACTGGCTACAAATGTCAGCTTTCTAGTGCAAGGGGAAAAAAAACAGTCTCCAATCAGAAAACCAGTATGTCAGTGCCTGAAGACACTGGCATAGGCAGATTTAAGTAACTGAGGAGAAATGATTTAAAGGCTCTTTTCTGCCGGGAGTTGTTGCTCTGCAAGGCTGACTGCACACAAAGCTGCTTCTGAATTATCACACTCTACTCAATTGGGCCCCTCAATTCAAGAGGGATGTTGAGGTGCTGGAAGGTGTCCAGAGAAAGGCAGCAAGGCTGGGGAGGGGCCTGGAGCACAGCCCTGTGAGGAGAGGCTGAGGGAGCTGGGGGTGTGCAGCCTGCAGAAGAGGAGGCTCAGGGCAGAGCTCATTGCTCTCTGCAGCTATCTGAAGGGAGGTTGCAGCCAGCTGGGGTTGGGCTCTGCTGCCAGGGAACCAGGGATAGAACAAGGGGACACATCCCCAAGCTGTGCCAGGGGAGGTCTAGGGAGGATGTTAGGAGGAAGTTGTTGCCAGAAGAGTGATTGGCATTGGAATGGGCTGCCCAGGGAGGTGGTGAAGTCCCCATCCCTGGAGGTGTTGAAGCAAAGCCTGGCTGGGGCACTTAGTGCCATGGTCTGGTTGATTGGCCAGGGCTGGGTGCTAGGTTGGGCTGGGTGAGCTTGGAGCTCTCTTCCAACCTGGCTGATTCTATGGTACTACCAAGTTTTACCTGAGGTAAACAAACCACTGGTTTGAGGTATCACCATATGCTAACCCATGAATTGCAAGGGGATCTTTTCAGCTATGTTTAAGAGCTACCAGCCTGAAATCAGAGCTCCTGTATTATCTCCTATAATACATTAACTCAGAAGTTAAGGAACAAGCAGAAAACAAATCTTTCTTAGCTGCCACTCTCACTGTATGCCCTGTCCCCACAGTACAGTTAATAGTTTTGAGGTTCTCAAGCACACTTAATCCCATTTCTGTCTCTAAATCTGATTTGATAACAGTTCACAGATATCAGAACTGCTACAAACTACAGGGATTACTATGGATTACTGAGTATTACATGCCTGAAAGAGAAGTGTTTGGAGCAATTACTCCTCATAGTGGAATGGTATTTCTCCTATCTCCAAACACTTCAGACTGAAAACTAGTACAACCCCCAGATAAACCTGGCAAAGTGTAACCACATTCATAGCACAGACAAGCATTTTGTCCTCAAATTCAGGCATACCTCCTCAGCATATCCAAATATTGGTCTAAGATACAAGCTCTGCACACTTTCCATCCCATCCAACCTGCCTCCATCCCCTACAAGATGAGTCTGCAGATCAGGACACCTTCCATGTCCTCAGGGCACAGTCTCTTGCACAGGCATAGAGAGAAGAACAAAGGCACTATACCATAGCAAGGTTTAAGGAACTGTGACTGGGTGAGTGGACAATGCCAATATTCTGCTCTTGTCAGACCCCATAGGGAGTCCTGTGTGCAGTTCTGGAGCCCCCAGCACAGGAAGGACATGGAAGTGTTGGAGTGGGTCCAGAGGAGGCCACCAAGATGCTGAGAGGGCTGCAGTAGCTCTGCTGCGAGGACAGGCTGAGAGAGTTGGGGCTCTGCAGCCTGGAGAAGAGAAGGCTTCCAGGAGACCTTAGAGTAGCCTTGCAGGATCTGAAGGGGGCTACAGGAAGGCTGGGGAGGGACTATTGACAAGGGCTTGCAATACCAGGACAAGGGGAATGGGTTTGAACTGGCAGAGGGGAGATTGAAAGTGGATGTTAGGAGGAAGTTGTTTGCAGTGAGGGTGGTGAGACACTGGCACAGGTTGCCCAGGGAGGTATGGAGCACAGAATCACCCAACGTGATCAAAGATCATGTTGGGGGATTCTGTCCTTCAAAACCTCCCTGGAGGTGTTCAAGGGGGCATTGAGTGACCTGTGCTAGTGGGAGGTGTCCCTGCCTATGGCAGGGGGTTGGAACTAGATGATCTTTGAGGTCCCTTCCAACCTTACCATTCTATGATTCTATGATTCACAAATGCAGCAGGTGGCTTTGTTGCAAGCTATCTGCATCTGACCTGCAATCTACAAGTGATGCAGCACACTTGCCAAGTTCTAAAGAGGAGATCTCCAGTTAAGGTAACAACAGGCAAGGAGCTGAGGGGGTTACAAGCTGAGGCTGTGCTCTCTGCTGGCCATAGGCTTGCTTCCCACTCAAATGCATCTTCTGAAAATTCCAAGCCTTTTCCTGCAAGTCTGTTTATATTATACCATTCCCAGTATATACAACCTGCTGAATTATATTTACTTAGCTAACTTCCACACCTTTTCCCCCTTCTCTTTCCCCGGATTTAGATCACAGCTTTCTTCTGCCCAATATTTTGTTCCCTGGCATGACAGTACTGCAGATACAACAAAGAGGTGCTACCACTCTTTGTTTAAATACTCTTTGTCGAGTAATTTCAGCTATTTGCCTCCTGCTCAGAAGTTCCTGTTTTCCCACTGAGGGGGGAAGGGAAAAGCTGTAAGCTTGTCTAACGATATGGTGACTTTTTGTTTAAAGAGTCTGTGTGCATTCCCTGCCCTGCCCCCCTGTCCATCCCACCTCCCCTCCCCCTCCAAGCATGGTATTGGTAGTTTCAAATCAAAAGAGGGGAAAAGAATTTAAAGAACTAAAAGAAAATAAATCTGACTACAAAAGCAGTTATTTTACAGGTACTCCTCTCTTCAAGGTACCAACTAGACTGTTGTTATATTAAATTGCTCAAATCTGCATGCATTGAGAACTTATCCCATACCACAGTATCACCAAGGTTGGAAGAGACCTCAAAGATCATCAAGTCCAAGCTGTTACCACAGACCTCAAGACTAGACCATGAAGAGGGCACAAACAGGGACAAGAAATGCAATTTCCTGATGCTGCTGATATTATAGATTTTAACAAACAAAAACTAAGAGAAAGAAATTAGGTCACTGAAGGACATCACTATCTGGGAGCTTTGCTAGTCCACACAAAAGGAAAAAGAAGAACACAACATGCATATCAATTTGCCTTCAATACAGGAAATACACTGTTTGATAGCACAGTGAAAAGGCAGGAAAGCTATACTGGACACAGTCATTTGTGGGACTGAAGAAACATGTTTAGGCTGACATTTGTGATGTTGAGCTGTTTAGACACCTAGGATTGAAGGACATGGAACTGTTGGAGCCAGTCCAGAGGAGGCCACCAAGATGCTCAGAGTGCTGCAGCAGCTCTGCTGTGAGGACAGGCTGAGAGAGTTTGGGCTGTGCAGCCTGCAGAAGAGAAGGCTTCCAGGAGACCTTAGAGTAGCCTTCCAGGATCTGAAGGGGGCTCCAGGAAGGCTGAGGAGGGACTATTGACAAGGTCTGGGAATGCCAGGACAAGGGGAATGGGTTTGAAGTGGCAGAGGGGAGATTGAAAGTGGATGTTAGGAGGAAGTTGTTTGCAGTGAGGGTGGTGAGACACTGGCACAGGTTGCCCAGGGAGGTGTTCAAAGCCAGGTTGGAAGAGGCCTTGAGTGCCCTGTACTAGTGGGAGGTGTCCCTGCCTATGGCAGGGGGTTGGAACCAGATGATCCTTGAGGTCCCTTCCAACCTTACCATTCTATGATTTATAGTACCAGGAGGTTACAGAGATGTGGATGCATCCTGGTTTTGCTGGGACACAATCAGAGGCCAGCCAGGGGCTGCAGCCTGTCAGCTGTTTGGAGTCAGTCAGGGTAGCTGACCTGAGCTGACTACAGGAGCACTCAGACCATGAATGTAATACTCACTATAATGGGGGAATGTTGCTGAGAAAGGGGCTCCTGCCTGGGGTCCAGCTACTCCTTGGGCTCCTCCTGGTCAGGTTTCCTCCTACATCTTCTCCTGGTCCTGAGGACTGCTTTCCTGTTTATTGTCACTGCCATAGGATTACTGGGCTGAGTACAGCTTTGTATGCTCCATATAGGCAATGGTATCAGTTTTGCTGCTTTATTAAATAACTCTCATTTCAAATCTCAGGTCTCCTCTCCTTTTCCTGAACTTCCTTCTCTGCTGGGGAGGGGTCACCAGGTGATAGAGCAACTGCTATAGTTCAGCCATGGATAGAGCTAAGCATAGGCAAGATGTAACAAAGTGAGCAGTGTTTTGTCAGCAAATAAGATATTTTCTTCCACTGTGGGATGTGTGACAGGGAGCTTTAAAGACAGACAGGTGCCCTGATGACAGGACACAAAGAAGGTAGAGTTACTAAATGCCTTTTTCATCTCCATCTATGCTGCTGGAAACTGTCCTCAGGAGACCCTGACACCTGAGGCACCTGAGGCAAGCATGACAGAAAAGTCTTCCCCGGCTGATGAGGACTGGGTTGAGGAATTATAGTTGAGTAATCTGCTGTCCCAGGTTGGGAACTATAAGGTTAAAAAGAGTCCTTTGAGGACTGGAAGACTACTATTCCATCCCATAATTCTGCTATCTCTTCATAAGCTCACGGCAAGCCCAGCTCCTTCTCCTTTCCTCCCCCTGCAGCCTTGTGCCAGGCAGGAGCTGCGTTATCAGGACAAACATGCAAGGATAGGCCTGGTTTGGGGCCTCCAGAGGCTGTGCTTAGGCCTCTTGGATGGCAGAGGCATGGTGGGGGGGGAGGATTGGAGCACTGGGGATGAGAGATTTAGTTTTGGGTTGGGGGAAAATTCAGGGCATTCGCTTATGGATTCTGTATCTGCTTTGTAATCTCTAACACTCTCTGCAAATGTAATTCTGGTTTTTTTCTCCAATTCATTTGAGAGCTTCACTCTGTTGGCTCTTTAAACCCACAACATCTGCACATCTGTAAGTCCATGGGTCCTGACAGAAGAGTCTTCCTTGGCTGATGAGGACTGGGTTGAGGAATTAGTTGAGTAACCTGCACATCCCTAAGTCCATGGGTCCTGATGGCATGCACACATGGGTGCTGAAGGAGCTGGCACAGGGCATTGCCAGAGCACTCTCCACCACCTTCAGTGAGTCATGGCAGACAGGAGAGGTGCTTGGGGACTGGAGGAGGGCAAACATCACTTCAGTCTTCAGAAAGGGTAAGAAGGAGGACTCAGGTAACTATGGACCAGTAAGCCTCACCTCCATTCCCAGAAAGGTGGTGGAGCAACTTATCCTTAGTGCTGTCCTAAGGCATATCAAGGACAAGGGGGTCATTAGGATCAACATGGTTTTACCAAGGGGCAGTCATGTTTGAGCAACCTGATAGCCTTTTACAAGGACATCACCAGGTGGATTGATGGTGGTAGAGCAGTGGATGTGGTTCATCTTGATGTCAGTAAAGCATTTGGCACTGTCTCCTACAGCATCCTTCTGGCTAACCTGAGGCAGTGTGGTCTGGGTGATCGGGTAGTGAGGTGGATTGGGAACTGGTTGAAGGAAAGAAGTCAGAGAGTTGTGGTCAATGGGATAGAGTCCAGTTGGAACCATGTGACTAGTGGAGTCCCACATGGGTCAGGGCTGGGACCAATTCTGTTCAATATATTCATCAATGACCTGGCTGAGGGCACAGAGTGCACTGCCAGCAAGTTTGCTGATGACACCAAACTGAGTGCAGAGGCTGCCACAGCAGAGGCTGTGCTGGCATTCAGCCAGACTGGGACAGGCTGGAGGAGTGGGCAAGGAGAAATGGAATGAAATTCAACAAGGGCAAGTATAGAGACTGTCACCTGGAGAAGAACAACTCCAGGGATCAGGATAGGTTGGGGACTGACCTGTCGGAAGGCAGCAAAAGGGAAAAGGATCTAAGGGTCCTAGGAGATTGAGCATGAGCCAGCAATGTGCTCTGGTGGCCAGGAGAGGCAATGCCACTTTGGGGTGTATTGGAAGGGCTGTGGTTAGCAGGTCAAGAGAGGTTCTCCCTCTGCTCTGCCCTGGTGAGGCCACATCTGGAGCCCTGTGTCCAGTTCNAGCAGGCTGCCCAGGGGGGGTTGTGGAGTCTCCCTCTCTGAAGATATTCCAAACCTGCCTGGATGCATTCCTGTGTGATATGCTCTAGACAATCCTGCTCTGGCAGGGGGGCTGGACTGGATGAGCTTTGGAGGTCCCTTCCAGCCCCTGACATTCTGTCATTCTGTGATATGTAAATTAGACATATAGGTTATAAAAGGGCATATCTGAGTAATAGACCTGCACAGCTTCCCCATTTACCATCCACCACCTACTCTGTTCAAGCCAACAAAAAAAAAAAAACAAAAAAACAAAACAGTGTATGAAAGAGGTAAAACAAATTGACAGCACAACAGCACTTTGTAGGAATTAGGGGGGGAACCTTGGTACTAAGTGGGTTGACTGTGCCTTTCTCTTTCCCCAAGTCCATTTTAGCACAGTAGGTCTGCACACTTGCTGAGGCTGCACTGATTCCTCTGACAAAGAGGCACTGACAAAGATGTTAAACAGCACTGGTGCCAGCACTGATCCCTGAGGGATGCCACTTGGCACTGATCTCCAGTGATCCCTTGATCACCACTCTCTGTGTGCCACCATCCAGCCAATTCCTTACCCAGCAGTGATCCACACATCCAGCCCATGTTTTTCCAGTTTGGATGTAACCAAGCTTTAAGGAATTCCATTTCATTTATTATTGTGTACCTTGTTTAACTAACACTCTCTAAGAGACCCCAGGTGACCTTTAACACATTATCTTCACTTGCTTGCTTTCAGGCAAACATTTCCTAGATCATCCTCTGTTACTGCATAAAGAGAATGTGAAGTTCTTTGTCTAAGGGTCTGGTCATGTTTCATGACTGCCAAGTCTAGAAAGAAACTCCAAGTTTGAACAAGACATTGAGAAACTTTATTCTCCTGGCTAAGAGTCACACCCCTTTTGCTGAGAAATTAAACAAGCCAAACTCTTTATATATACTGAACAAAACAATGAAGATGTCATTAGAATAATAACAACTTCTTGTATGACTAATCTTGGTAAATGTCATAATTTAATAACAGCCCTACAAGCCTATGTGACATGTTGAAATTTGGTTTTACATCTTCAGATGGAGGTCATGATTCAAACAGAAACTCCATCTTTTCAAGTAGGTCATTTGGGTTTTTTTTTTTTGCACACTGCCTTTTAAAGCCGAGTCTCATTAATACAAGAATCTACTCAAACCAGTAAAATAACATTGGTGGTTTTTCAAACCTAAATAGAGCAATTACTCAAGGACAATCACCTTACTGTCCACTAGTCTTACATGGCATCCAGACTCTGACATTAGCCAAACTCCTGGGCACTTGGAGCAGAAAAACCACACCAATACTACATTCATTTGTACTGCTGCTATATCTCAGTAGTACCACAGGGAAGTAGAACATCAACTGGCAATCCACAAGAGCGAATGTGCTCTAACTGTATTGCACAGGCCAATGAAAATGGTTTAGGCACATGGTAAGGCTTGGAAACATAACCAGAAACCCCACCAGACATCCTGCTTTATCATGTAGTCTGAATTCTGCATACTGAAAAACCTTTCAGCCTTTTTCTCAAATCTTTCACTGAGATCACCATAAGATAGTGGTGTGACCCAAAAAAAAGTGTGTCCAACCTGCTCTGTGCCCATGTCTCAGCTAAAGGCAGTTGCTGAAAAAGAAAGCTCCTGTCATCATAGAATGGTAAGGTTGGAAGGGACCTCAAAAGATCATCCAGTTCCAAGCCCCTGCCATAGGCAGGGACACCTCCCATTAGTACAGGTCACTCAAGGCCTCCTACAAACTGGCCTTGAACACCTCCAGGGAGGTCGTGGAGCACA
>VWZE01018456.1:3961-13975 GCA_013396675.1 Eubucco bourcierii
AAACATAATGCAAGTTAGCTAGCCCCAAAAAAACACATGCCATGTTTGGAGCTCAGCTGGTGTCATCTTTTATTCACTAATGCAAGATCTCAAATTTTAAGAGTATTGTGTTTTTATGTTTAGCTGGTTTGTTTCATTTTTTATTTTCTTTTCCTTCTTATTTTTTTTTCCAACATCATCTTTGTCCCCCTAGCTGAATTTTACTCTAGTAAAAGGTGATGAAACTTGAGTGCATCATGTTTGCTCACCTACTGATGTATCTATCACTTTTCACCACTGCTGCACTTAGCATTAGCTGATCACTTGAGACATCAAAGCACTTGCTTCTTCTTTCCAACAGAGATACTACATAGTGTCATTTGTATTCACCTTGGGCAGATGCTGAGCCTCTGTTCATTTCATCAAAGAACTATTTATGAGGCTGTAAAAAAGATGAGTTTCTCCAAATAGTCTCCAAATTAAACTTTTAAAAGTTTAATGTTGGCACACAAGAATAATTACAGTTATAAACCATTAAACATTTAGAGGAAATTTATAGTATTGTAGGAGAAAATTTACAGCTATGGTCAAATGCAATACATTTCCTCTGAAAAGCATTTCTACAGAAACATTTCTTTCTGAGAATTAAAATATGTAGTGCTTTATTAGCGTTACCAAAAAATGCACAGGTGATGTCTCTAGGTATTATTTAGACATGAAGATTCCTAGGTTTATAGGATACTGTTAATTAACTCTACAGAAGTGTGAGCACACACACTTACACATATATAGCCACACACAGATATGTTTGTTTGCATTTTTTATGTCAGCAAGTATAAGGATCTGAGTTCACTCATTATATCAGGTGACATATCCTATAGGATCTTAGAAAGATTACAAGAATTATGTTGTTGCTATTATCATATTCCTGCATGGCAGTTAATATCTATGAAGTCCTTCATCAGTCTTTAGACAGTCCTTAGTTTTCTCTGCTACCATGTCTGCGATTTGATGCTAAACAAAATGATCTCACTTTGATCCTCCAAATCTTTCCACTCATAAAGCAAAAATTTATGGAAATTTCTCTCTGCTTGGGTCCTCAAGTTGCCTAATAAGCCTCTATTTTCTTGAAATACTCTCAAATGAAAGTAGTTTGCTTAAGAAAAAATGCAAAGCCTGTAGGAGTAATGAGTTTTCCATTAATTTCTCCAGGCTTTAATTCCTTGTATTTTTCATTGTAATTATTTCACGCAACATCTAGCACTCTTGTAAACATTTGGATTTTTCTTTTCAAACAAAACAGCGATGGAAGAATTTTTTTTTCATTTTTGTTGTTGTTTGGTTGGTTTGGGTTTTTTTGTGTCTAAAGAGTAACAGAAGTATTTTGGATTCCTTAGTTAACTTTTGATTTCATTCAGCTATTGTAATTCATTAAGCGTAGCAAACAATCATACATCGCTGTTAGCAATTGTTTAGTGTAAAGGAGACAGCAAAACATTCCAACGGAATAGAAATATTTAACCACATAAATTAGATGGCATGTATTTTGGATAAGGACCTGTACTCTTCATGATCATAGGTTTGCACAGAACAATAGAACATTCTCATGGCCTTAGATGATACTACAGTAAAAACAATGACATGATAACATTCTGTAACAAATAATCACAGAAATTAATTATTGAATTTCTTGTGCAGACTTTATGTTAAAGTGGTTTCATTGTGAAAGGCAGTACTATCACCAAAAATCTCAAATACTTTAAGAGTACAATGTCATCTTCCTGACTCCTCTCCTACTGAAGGCCCTGGGATTATTAATATCTTACTGATAAAAGCGACTGGTTTAGATGGTAGTTGGTAGTCTTTAAATGTGTGAATTATAAATAGAAATAAATTTGAATTGAGAGTCAGAGTCTTAGTTGCCTTCCCCAGGTTTAGATCCGCTTTCTTTAAGGGAAACTGTCTCCTTTCCACAGCACTCCTGCTAAGACACTTCAGATGCCATAGGTCTCAGCTTGAGAGCTCAAAAGAATTTAACTTCAGAAAACAAAATGATACTCTGTAAATTTTGAGACATTGTATCAGCTGGCAACTGAGTAGAATGTACTGCCCCAAAGGAGTGGATTGTAATGACCCAAAGACGCACTAGAGTGTCCACGAATGAGACCACAACTCACAAAAGGGGATGAAGGATCTTGCAGACCTTTCCATCTACTGCTTTTATCTTTCCATCCTGTTTGTCCTTATCACTTTCCTGCATTTTGTATCTTTGCAAATTTGCATGATGTTTCATAACTAAAACTAATTTTTTAATTAAAAAAAAAAAGTGCAAAATACTTCAAAATTATTTTTGTGCTCAAGTGTGGTGACTTTGAGCAAGGATATAGGAGAAGGTGACTTGTCTCACACAATTTATTCATCTACTCCAGTTGACAGAGCAAATGAATCAGAAGTTGTTGCCTGGCAGCATGTATAAGTGTTCAGATTGATCAAAAGGTCTGGACAGGTGAAATCAAGTAATTCCAGCAACCTATTGATAGTTATTGACTATAACCAGGACTGGAGGCTTCCTTTGTATGCAACTCTAGTTGTACTTTACAGACGTGGTCCAGACCAGGTAGATCAAAGAAATGCTATTAGGACACAAATATTTTATGCAATGAGAATTTGGTTCTTAGTGTGTTTGATTTCCCTACCAAGGTTAGCAAGAACTCAATAGTAGTGATAGTTTCTACCAAGCATCAGTAAGAAGGCTGAGCTGTATATCCCCAGATCTACAGGAATACATGTTAAGCATGCTGCTGATATATCCTTTGTAGAAGATGGAGAGGAAGGGAAAACCAAAACCAAAACAAAGGCAAGAAAGAAAACTGCAAAGAAAAAAGCCCAGTGAAAACAATGAGGGAAAGACCATCAAACAGCTTCAGAAATTTAGGCTTAGATTCAAAATGAAAAAAAGAAGAAGAAAAAAAAAAAAAGAAGGAAAAATTAAAAGAAGATGAGGAATGAAACGTGACAAAAAGAGAATTTAACTGGTTTTAATATCTTTAATGCTCACTTTTGTAAGGTCTGAATCCACAAGATTTATTCAGTAATGCCAGGCTAAAGAAATACGGTGATGGATGACAGACAATTATAATTTCTGTGCTGGGAAAGCCATTATAAGGTTGAAATGCTTTCAGAAGTGCCACAACTGCAATTGATGCTGTGATCTCTGAGCAATGATCATAATAATTTGCAAATATATATTGATGGCTATATTACTAATGTGCAGTTTTGAAACCAAGAAGTACGGCAGCAGCTCATTTCTAGTTTAGGAATGTCCAACCTTCTGAGAGCTGTGCCTGCTCCTATCTGTGAGGGTAGCTTCCAGAGACTGTTTCAGACTGATAAAATTATGAAGAATAAAATGAGTATTTATTTAAGAATTACTCCTCTACTTACTCCGCCTTCTTACAATGAAAACTATACCATTTAAGAGTGAAAACTGAGGTTTCAGTTTCTTTGTGCATTAGATACGTGAAGCCACTGACTGATTGATTGATCTAAGCTAAAGGTAATGATTATGGCTTTTATCTTTATGTGACAGCAAAGCTCCCAGGAAATCTATACCTGATAAAAGTGAGATCTGTACTTTCATTGTTTTGCTATATAGTCAGCAGCAAAGTACGACAAACCGAATTTCTTTCTTCCTGCCTATTTATCCCAGGGAATAGTTACAGACTTTGTCACAGGAGGAGAAACTGGTTCTTTGTTTCCTTATTTATGCAAGACATAATTGCTTCTTCTCTATAAAATAAAATAATACATGGCTAACCCACCTGATATATACCCAACTTCTCTAATAATCAAGACACGGAGGATACAGGTCTACTTTAAGTACTTTTTAATTACTTTCCTGTTCAGTTTTAAATTATTTTTCCAATTAAACAACCAACCAGCAAAACAAAACAAAAAACCCAACAGAACAAGCCAACAAAACAAAACCCCACAGAAAAAAAAACCCTACAAGAAACTACAACTGAAACAAACAAAACCAAAACAAACAAGAAGAAATAAATAAACACCAAAAAAAGGGGACATTACTCCTGGAATTATGTGATGGGGTTTGTTTGGCATGTTACTATATCTTCTTCTCTTCTAGAATTTGTGGGGAAAGAATTTCCTCTTTCCTGTAGATGAAATGCTAGGTTAGGGAAACCTGCCAAAGGAAAACAAGCCTGTAAAGCCTTCTAGCCTGCTCCTGTCTCGCTTTTTGGTAGTGACTGTTACTGCATGACTCATCACGTTCTTCACAGATGATTAATGTTCAACGTTTTTCAGATTCTGGGCTACAGTACTGGGACACAGTGTAGTGTGAGGACATTGACAGTGTGGTTGTTCTCTCTAAACTTCTAAACAAGAAGATGCTAAGTATTTATTCATAGAATCATAGAGTGGTCCAAGCTAGAAGGGACCTGCAAAGGTCATCTAGTCCAATTCCCCCACCACAGTCAACAGGGATATCCTCAACAATAACAGGTTATTGCTGGGCTTCAAGGTTTGGCTGCTTCTTACCAGAAACTTACTACCAATGAAATGTTGAGCTACCAGTGCAACACAGCTAGTTATTGGAAGTTTGAGGATTTGTCAGGCTTTAAGCTACACTTTAATTTAAAATGACATAGGTGTTGAGCATTCGTAAGCTTATTGTGTTAATACTCCCAAGAGATACGGGAAAAGAGAAATTAGAGTAGATTAAGATCACAAATAGAGACATAGGAACTAACTGAAAGAACTGTTCCTGACTAGGTTAGGAAACATCTTGGATCTGATTTAGGCTGAAGGACTGCAAGAATTATTTGTTTCAGCCTTTATATGTATGTTAACATGATAGCAGCTGCTCCTGTGACCAGATCAAAAGAGTGGTGGTAGACCATGTTAGGATAATGGCTTTCATCCTGTGAGATCTCCACATTTCAAAGATGCAGGAATTCTGCCCTTGCTTTCCCATCTCATTAAAAGGGAATTGGAGAAGAATGTATCTAACTTAAAGGAGTATCTGTAAGAAATCCTTATGCACACTCTTAAGTGCAGACAATCCTGCAATAAAACTTAGTAGCTTCACCAGCAGTCAGGCACCATGTCACAGGAGAATAGAAATAGAAAAGGAATGCACTAGTTTTTTTTCCTTTGATTGTCTCTTCACCAGGTTAAAAACTTGACTAAATTTCAAGAGAGAAGAAAGAATCGTAGAATTATTTCACTCAGAAAATACCTCTAAGACCACTGAGTACAACTATCAATCTAACACCACCATATCCTGAAGTGCCATGTCCACATGGCACTTCCTTGACTCCCCAAAGAATATACAAAGTGGGGCTCAAGAGGCCTCTGGGCAACCTGCCCTAATTGAGGATGCCCCTGCTTACTGCAGAGGAGTCTGGGCTAGATGATCTTCAGAGGTCACTTCCAACCCAGACCGTTTTACGATTCTGTGATTCTATGGCTCTGTGACTATGTTTTTTGAACACATCCAAGAACAGTAAGTTCTCTGCCTCCCTGGGCAACTTATTACAATGCTTGACCTATCAGTAAAGAAAATTTCCCCAATAGCTAACCTTAACTTCTCCTGTCACAATTTCAGGCTATTTAATTTCATGTTGTCACCTGGTATTAGGGAGAAGAGGCCAATTGCCCCTCACTATAGCCTGCTTTCAGGTAGTTGTGAAGATCAGTGACATCTCCCCTCAGCCTCTTCTTCAGATTAAAGTAAACCCAGTTCCCTAAGATGCTCCTCATAAGACTTGTTCTCCATACTCTTCACCAGCTTCATTGTCCTTCCTTGTTCATGGTCCAGCATCTCAATATCTTTCTTGGATTGTGACGGTTTGGGAGTTCCCCGCCCCACCCGCACTTTGTAAAATGACCCAGACTAGAACTCAGCCAGCTGGAAGTTAAGGAATGAAGCTCTGTTTACAGCTCAGCACTATGCACAGCAGATGCATACACTGTATACAGCAATATTTACAGAAATATACAAGTTAAAGGTAATACAGAAACACAACACCCCTCCCAGAAATCAGAGACCCCAGGAGGGGCTCCCAACCACCCTTCCACATTCCCCCCACCCCTGTACCTTACCNCCAAAACTGAACAGCATGTTTGAGGTGTGGCCTCACCAGTGCTGAGTACATGAATAATTCCCTGGTCCATTTGCCACACTATTCCTGGTATAAACCAGAATACTGTTGGTCTTCTTGGTCACCTGAGCACACTGCTGGCTCATGTTCAGCTGTGTGTAAATGAACAGCCACATGTTCTTTTCTGCCAGGCAACTTTTATGAACTTAGCATAGAATCACAGAATTGTTAGGATTGGAAGGAACTTACAATGGTCGTCTACTCCGGCCCCACCTGCAGTGAGGAGGGACATCCTCTACTAGAGCAAGTTGCTCAGAACCTTGTCAAGACTGATCTTGAATATCTTCTTTGCTGGTATTCAACTACCTCCCCAGGCATTCTGTTCCAGTGTTTCACCATCCTCATGGCAGAGAATTTGTTCCTAATGGCAGAGAATTTGTTCCTAACACCAAATATAAATCTGCTATTCTCTAGTTTGAGTCATTGTTCTTCATCCTATCACTACAAGCCTTCGTAAACAGTCTCTCTCCAGCCTTCTTGTAGGCCTCTTCAGGTACTGGAAGGTCACTATTAAGTCCCCCCATAGCCTTCTCTTCTCCAGGCTAAACAACCCCAGTTCCCTCAGCTTGTCCTTATAAGAGAGGTGTTCCAGCCTCCTACTCAGCTTCATGGCCTTACTCTGAACCTGCTCCATCAGCTTTATGTCCTTCTTGTGTTCAAAACTCCAGAGCCGAACATAACACTCTGGGTGAGGTCTTATTAGAGCAAAGTGGCAGAATCACCTCTCTCATTCTGCTGGCCATGCTTCTTTTGGTGCACCCAAGGAAGAAATTTGCTTTCTGGGATGCAAGTGCACGTTGTTTGCTCATGTTCAGCTTGTCATCATCCAGAACTCCCAAGTCCCTTTCCACAAGACTGCTTTCTGTCACGAGATTGCTCTAACCCAGATGCAGGACCCTGTACTTGGTCCATTCTTCATTTAAATGTAGCACATGTTGGAAGGTCAGTAAGAGAAAATAGTATCATGTTATCACCTTTCTCGCATTACCTTTAATAATACTCTAACAACTGCTTCACAGCGATCACATAGTTAGGAGCTGGTGGAGTGTAGCTACTTCCTGGATGATCTCCCTCTATGTTAAAGGATATATTGTTTCCAGTAAAAGAAAAGAGGCACGTTGTGTGCTTTTTTNTATCTGCACATTGTGGAAGGAGGGCATGCATGGGTAGAATTATCAAAACCATGGCTACAACCAATTGACATCAGTGACATAAAATATGGGAATTAATTATTTGTTCCACAAGTAGAGTACCTCAATGTTGGAACTGGAGTGGGGTCTCACTGGTCTTCTTTTGCCTGTGTAATTAGGGGACTAATGAGGAAAAAAAAATCAATTTAATTTTTGCCAAATCTGTGCTGGTCTTCTACCTGTGTACCTGTACTGTACCTGTACTATGTATTGGGCCACCAGAGGGCTTTGATGTCTCTGGGAAAACTTCTTCCAGAAGAACTTCTTAACTTGTTTAGCTGATGCTAATGGCAAAATAAACCAAACAAACCACAACACAACAACAAAAAACCCCAAACAAAGCAACAATAAAAACCAACTACATCAAAAAACAAAAAACCAAACCCTAACCAACCAACCAACAAAAAAAACCCCCAAAAACTCAAAAAAATGAAAACCCAAACAAACAAAAAAATCCAAACCCCAAACCAACCAAATGAAAGAAAACCACACAGTCATAACTCCAAAGTGGGGCAAAGGTAAATAAAATGGGAGATAATGGCAAATGACAACAGAAGGTGAAGGGACAACAGGGTGAAATGTATCATCACAAAGGTGATTAGCAAATTTTGTGTAGTTTTATGACAGTTCTTTGTGAAAGCAGGTGCTGGGCTAGACCTTCTACCTATGAAATGCAGCAGTACCTCTCCAGTTTAGAGAGACAGAGCCAATTCTAGCCCAGGGATATTCTTTATATTATTGGTTGTCACCTGCACTCAATTACTTGAGTTTGAAAGTCTGACATTTAAGAATCAAGTCCACAAGTTAATGCTAGTAAAGAGGAGGCTTCAAATAGAGCATAGTCAGGAAGTTTTGATGTTCATATGCAGTAAGTGGAGAAAATAATACAATGGTTCACCTACTCATGAAGGGAAATAAATGTCTGTGGTTTTATGATGATGATGTCAATTAACCATAACCTGACAGTTAAAAGAGCATTTACTGAGGCTTAATAGGAAAGACGATGTGTAATCTTTAATGGAAAAGATGATGTGTAATCTAGTTAAAATTATGGGACACAAATATAATTAGATTTTCTACACATAAAAATTGTAACGAATATTTAAGCTCTTAATTGGATTTTAAAAAGCCAGCAATATCAAGTTAATAATTTTGACAACTAATAGAGTATCTAACTAAATGTCAGTATTTTTATTAATTGATATTCAATTTTCTGTAGACTGTCTTGGCAAATGTTAATTAAATGCCAGAAAATTCCTTACAAATTTTAACATATTAATAATGTTAAATTATACCTTTATTGCATACATAATTGTAAGTAAATTATACAGCTATAGACTTACTCTCTACCCTCTACACAGAGTTCAGGAGGATAAGGTTTCTTATGGGTCAATAAACTCACCTGCATCTATGCAATCGGAAAGTGATGGTTGATCCTATGTGGTCACCTTCTTTCTATGGTACAGCACATATTAATTTTTAATTTAATTTAACTGAGTGAAGCACATATTTTCCCTATTTCTAGTATATATACGTTGAAGGCTCATCTGTTAGGATTGATAATGGACTGGGATTCAGAAAAACATTAAGAAATTAGAATACTTAACGTTCTTGACAATCAAAACCTTGCAGATTTTGATGACTAAGCATTGTCATTAACGAGCTTCATCACTTGTAACTTAAGTTGTTCAGAACAAGAGAACTCAGGTCAGCATGACCAAATGTTTTTTTTTTTAATTTGATCAACATGCTGCATATATTTACCATTCAGAAAGTCAGTGGGTATTTCTGAGTAATTCTTCTTAACTCCCTCTCCCCCAGCTCACAGAGTTCCAAATTCATGATAAAAAATGTTCTTCCTCATGAGCAAGACTGGTCAAAACCATAAGTGAATCGAGGTCTTTTCCTCCTTCAGGGCAAATATTTTCAAGATCCTTATTTAGATACATACACCCCACGTCTAAGAGGGATTTACGCAAACTCTTGGTTGTGTTGTACTGTTAGGTTACAGCTTCTTATTTATTCTATTATTTGCAAAAGAGAAAGCTTCACAAATATGTAAGATTATTATTTCCTAGATTTTTTTTTGTTTGTTTTTGTTTAATTTTTAAAAAATGGCATGGAGAAAAACAAACCATCAAAGACATAGACCTAAGTTTTTGGAGTCACTCTATTTTTTGTACTTCCACTCTGACAATTATCAGGGTTAATCACACCTCAGTGATGTACATGTACAATTTCAGCAGCAGTGGATTGACTATTTTTCCTACCGCTTCTGTGCAAGAATAATCTATGGTTGTTTGCAGAAGGACCAGGTGGAGAGTCTGGGGGAAATTCAGGAGAGTGAGGAGGCTTACAAGTCAGATCTGTAACTGTAGCACCACTACTTTCCAGAGGAATAATTTCCTATGTTACTGAGTGGGTGCACTTGTATTGTCTTTCCATTTTTTGTTTAATTTTTTTTTTTTTGAGAGGGATATTAGTCCTTCTAAACTATGTTAAAATTCTATGATCAATGCCTGTCTGTTGAAATTTTGGGCAATGGGCCAAGTTTTCACAAACTACTTGTAGGCACGCTAGAGAGTCTACATGAAAAGTAGTTGGTGGTGTTTTGGCTACTCAGGATGCTTGGGGAGGTCTGTATGGATATAATATTCCCTCCT
>VWZE01018463.1:6393-17325 GCA_013396675.1 Eubucco bourcierii
CATGATCTTGCCAGGCACAGAGGCGAGGCTGACTGGTCTGTAGTTTCCAGGGTCATTCTTTTTACCCTTCTTGAAGATGGGTGTTATGTTTGCCCTTCTCCAGTCAGCAGGAACTTCACCAGTCTGCCATGACTATTCACAAGGGTGGAGTAGGAATTTCCAGACAGTCCCTGGATCTCCTTTGGGGCAGTCTCTGGAAACTTCAAATTATAACCTGATTGCGGAACCATGTGGCATAAGTCCAGTACGAATGGAACCTCTCAAAGCCAAAGTGTCTGCAGACAGAGCTTCCATGAAGCAGATCTTGTGGAGAAAACCTCCCTTAGCAGTGCAGAGTAAAGCTGCACTGCTGGTGTGTTCCTGCCAATAGCAGCAGTGTACAACAGAGGCAGGATCGTTTCAGATCAGGAGTAGGGAGCAAGAAACCAGAACATACCAGTCCGAGGAGAAGATGGCAGTGGCAGTGTAACAGACTTTACTGAAGTCCAGGTAGACAACAGCCACAGCCTTTCTGTATCTACTAAGCAGATCACATTGTCATGGAAGGAGATCAGGTTAGTCATGCAAGGCTTGCCTTTCATAAATCCATGCTAATTGGGCCTGATCACCTGGCTGCATAATACTCAAGATGATCTGCTCCATTACCTTCTGCAGCACTAAGTTCAGGCTAACAGTTTAGTAGTTCCGTGGATCCTCCTTTTGGCCCCTCTTGTAGAAGAGCATCACACTTGTTAACCACACAGTCAGCTGAGATCTCCCCACACAGGTAGAAACGCTGAAAAATGATGGTTTGGTGAGCACTTCTTTCAGCTCTTTTGATACCCTTTTATGAATCCCATCTGGCTCCATAGACTTGTGTACGTCTAAGTAGTATAATAGGTCACTGATCATCTTCTTTTGTATTAGAGGGACTTCATTCTGCCCCCAGTCCTAGTTCAAGGGGCTGAGTACCCAGAGAAAACACATCTTACTGTTTTAGATTCAGGCAAAGATGACATTCAGTACTTCTGTCTTTTTGTCATCCTTGGTTACTGTATTTCTCTCTGCATCCATACAGGATGGAGGGTCTCCTTAGCCCTCCTTTATTTGTGAATGCTTATAGAAATGTTTTTTTATTGTCTTTTAGGGCAGTAACCCGATTAAGTCCTAACTGCTTTTTGACCCTTCTCATTTTCTCCCTGCATAGCCTGAGTGACCTTCCAAAGGTCATAAACTCTTGTTTTTATCCTGATTTCCAGTCAAAGCTTTCTGTTCAACCAGGTGTGTCTTCTTCCCTGCTACCTTGTGTTTTGGAACATGGGAACAGTCTAGTCCTGCACCTTTAATTTTTCTTATTGAAAAATGTCCAGCCTTTCTGGAATCCTTCGCACTTCCAAATTGTCTCCAAAGGGTCAACCAGTTTCTGAAACAGGCCAAAGTTTGCCTGCTGGAAGTCCAAGATGGTAGTTCTGTTGACCCCTCTTCCACGCTACACCCACGTCCTTCTCTGCCCATGAACAACAGATATAGCAGACAACCTTCCCTCATTGGCTCACTCACCAGCTGTGTCAAGAAGTTATGTTCTGCACAATGCCAGAAATATCTTGGACATTTCTTCTCTGCTTATATTGTATTTCCTGCAGATATCTGATAAGTTGAAGTCCTCTCTGAGAACAAAGGCTTCCCAGTTGATAAGAAAATATTTTATCTTCCTCTTCATCTATAGCAGAGTTCTGCCTAATATCTGCCTTTTTTGCCTTCGACCTGATTCTTAAAAATAAACATCGCAACGTATAATCACCATCATTAAGTTCCAGACAATCAAATCACTCTCCAACATAGATGGTTTTCCCACCATCTCTTCCTCTTTGCCTACACCTTCTGAAGAGCTTTTGGCCACCCACTGCAGCACTCAAGTTCTGCAAGTCATCCCACCATGTGATGGCAACTATGACATATTTTCCTGTTACATAATGGCTTCCAACTCCTCGTGTTAGTTGCCCATGCTGTGTGTTTTGGCATAGATGCACTTTAGTTGGGCTATTAATCTTGTCACTTTTTTTGGGAGGGAGAAGTTTTAATACCTACATGACCACTTTTAGACACTTCCATGATTCCTAACACATCGGTAAGCCCGCTCCTGCATGGATCTCAATCCTCTGCCTCCACTGGCGCGATGGATCACCAGTACCGTCACTACGATACTGTCCCTCAAATGTTGATATGCTGCTCCCAGGGTAATCTCTAGCAAGCATAGTTTTATATCTCCAATAATAACGGATTAATACTGGGTTAACCTGGCTCCTCCTCTAACACAGAAATGAGGGAAAAGTAACATACAAAATGTTGGTGTAGAGATGACATAAAATAAGAGAAGAGTTTACTGAATAAATGAGGTAACACATATGCACATTTATGTTAGATAATAATCTAATTAATACAATAATACAGTTCGTGATTACCTTGTCTTAGCCAATCTGCAGAAGCAATGCAGCAAAATACAGGAAAAAACTCCCAGCATAAAAGAAAATTAGCATCCTACACTACTCCCACTTGTCTCTCCACCATCCCTGTGGAAAGGAGCCAACACTCAAACCCAGAACTCAAAAGCAGCAAGCAGAACAGGAAGCCTCTCATGTTACAAACTGAACTTCAAGCACCTCTGTTTTGAAGCTTGCATGAAGCAGGATGGTTATGAATAGCAGTAGACTTAAGACTCAACCTATGACACTCTGCTAACTCCTCTACAAGGATCCTTCTCCTTCTTTGGGACAGGCGTACCTCATCTGTCACCAGCAGGTCTGGTGTTATGGTAAGCTGATTCACAATCAAAATCCATAAATGTCTCGTGATGTGCTATTTTCTGATTCACAGTAAGACAGGGTGCCATTGATGAAAAATCAGCACATCATCACTACAAAAGGCTTCAGCATGTTTTAGACTGTGCTGGATGAGTTTTTCCTTGAAGGCAGCATGTAGAAACAGCCCACAGCCTAAGTCTCTGTGTACAAAAACTGAAAACACTCTGGGGTGAAAACATGATCAGTCTGCTCCCAGGAAAATTCTCTCACGAAGTGGCAGCTCTTGGTAGTGTGTGGTGAGTGTACCCTTCTAAAGGGAATTGAATTGCTGGAGAGTGTCCAAAGAATGGCAGTAAAGCTAATGAAAGATGTGGAGAACAAGCCCTTTGAGTAGCAACTGAGGGAACTATATTTTTTTAGTCTGGAGAAGAGGCAGAGGGGGCACCCTCTGGCTCTCTACAACTGCCTGAAAAACAGTTTCTAATGAGGCAGCTGTTGATCTCTCAAGTAACTAGCAGTAGAGTGAGAGTAAATGGGATCAACTTGCACCAAGGGATGTTTAGGTTGGATATGGTTGTAAGGTCCTGCACCTGGGTAGGCACAATCCCAAGCACAAATACAGGCTGGGTGGTGAATGGCTGCAGAGCAGCCCTGAGGAAAAGGACCTTGGAGTCTGGGTTGATGAAAAGCTCAACATGAGCCTGCAGTGTGCACATGCAGCCCAGACAGCCAACCGAGTCCTAGGCTGCATCAAGAGAAGCGTGGCCAGCAGGGCAAGGGAGGTGATTCTGCCCCTTTACTCTGCTCTCGTCAGACCCCACCTGGAGTACTGTGTGCAGTTCTGGAACCCTCAGCACAGGAAGGACATGGAAGTGTTGGAGCGGGTCCAGAGGAGGGCCACAAAGATGATCAGAGGGCTGGAGCAGCTCTCCTATGAGGACAGGCTGAGAGAGTTGGGGCTCTGCAGCCTGGAGAAGAGAAGGCTTCGAGGGGACCTGATAGTAGCCTTCCAGTATCTGAAGGGGGCCTACAGGAAGGCTGGGGAAGGATTATTTACAAGGTCCTGCAATGACAGGACAAGGGGCAATGGGCTTAAACTGGCAGAGGGGAGATTTAGACTAGATGTTAGGAGGAAGTTCTTTACAGTGAGGGTGGTGAGGCACTGGAACAGGTTGCCCAGGGAGGTTGTGGCTGCTCCCTCCCTGGATGTGTTCAAGGCCAGATTGGATGAGGCCTTGAGTAACCTGTACTAGTGGGAGGTGTCCCTGCCTATGGCAGGGGGTTGGAACTAGATGATCCTTGAGGTCCCTTCCAACCTTACCATTCTATGATTCTATGATTCTATGATATTAAGAAAAAAATCTTTGCTGAAAGAGTGGTCAGGCACTGAAACAGGCTGCACAGGAAGGTGGTGGAGGCACCATCCCTATTCAATAAATAACTAGACATGGCATTTTTTCACATGATTTAATGGAAAAGCTGGTCTTGGGTTGATGATTGGATTTTACAATCCTAGAGGTCTTTTCTAACAGAAATGATTCTATGATTTCTATGAAATATGAGAAAGGCAAAACCAACAATCTGCCAGGTACACCAGCTTCTTACATGTAACCTCTAAGACCCTGAAATGCTGTAGATCATTATTAATAGAAACTGTATTTAATTTTTAATAATAAATTATTTTAGGGGCTACTGGGAATGTTTCTACCCTCTCTGGCAGGAATTTGCTCATCTGATGGTAGGTTAAAAGTATCCCATCAGTCATAAGTGAGCAGCTGGTTGCTATTTTGAGAGTGGCATCAGTAAACTGCTGATAGGGGTTTTCTCAGTTTCATTAAATTTGGCACAACAGAAGTTTATTAGCATCTGTTGTGTTTATGTGAAGATTAATTTATTGGGGTGATGTTTTTGAGAACAGAGAATAAGGGTATGTATGAAGAGCCAAACTGATTTTAGCTTTTCTAATGGGGTTAATAATAGTGTTTCAAACCAAGGTTTTAAATACCAGTCACTAGTATGCTTTTATACTGTGCAATTATACAATTATACTAGTATAACTTTGACAATATAACTGCTAATGCAGATTGGAGTAAGAGCACATAAGAGGCGCAGTTGCACTGGTATTTGTCTTGTAATACAATTATTACATTGAAAGAGTTTCAATAAGTATTTTTATATAAGTAACTTGAATTTTCTGGCATAATGAAAAATACCACTGAACATGTGAAAATCAGAACTGCACTACAGAACTGCAAGTTATATAGTTACTTAAGACTGCCAGAGATGAAAGTAGCACAAAGTAAATCTGTATTTAGCAAGCCAAATATATTCTTTGGCAGAAGAATAACAAGTAACAAAATGGACCTCAAAATGGACATGTGAATTTGGAAGAAAGGCTTTCAAAATACATAAAAAGAGAGTATTTAAAGAGTGGACAGAAGGTCACAAAGCATAAAGAGTGGAAATAAAACCCAACAATTTAAAAAATACTTCAGAATATATCGTAATAATTTGTATCAGTGATCAAATTATGCTATTGAAATAAAAGAACTCTACCACCCAGTATATCCCAGAATATCGATTAGGATATCCCAGAATCAGCAATATCTGCTAATGGAGGTAAATCAGATGCTGAATCTTTGACAACAGGATTGTCAAGGGACCTTGGGAGCAGGCATTGGCCAAGTCAATAAGACATGTGTGATTAGTCCTTCCAAGTCAATGTTTTTACTGATTCCTTGAGAAAACTGTTAAGCCTGAAGAAAATGTCCAAAGATGCAGTAATTATCACTGTATTTAATTTATTGATGTAAAAAAGTAAGGCATTACCTAGAATCTCAGAAAAAAAAAAAAAGCTTTCTTACTACAAGTACGAAAGTATCCAAAAACCAATAGCAATTAAAAAAACCTTATACTTTCTCTTTTTATAAGATGTGTGAGCTGTGAATTATGAATTAATAAAACTGATTTTTCCATGCTAGAAAGTTTCACCTGTACAGTAGGAATTCCTTTAAAGGGGGTGGGGGGTGGNAAAATATACAAGCATTGGAAAATTTTACCAGCAAATTATCCTAGAAACTACTAATATAGTAGACAGAAATATATGCTTCATTGGTGTTCTCAGTAGGATTGGCTGGTATGCACAAATAAAATAAGTATTCATCTCTTTCATTGTGGTACTGGAAGTGAACAGTAATGTTTCCAGTTGCTAGCTGGTCTTTATGCAATGGTGTAAAATTAATTCCAAAATGCATTATGGCAAATTTCCATGTGAAGTATTTTCACGCCACACATGCAAGAAAGACTTGTATCTGTAAAGCTTAATTTTGTCGTATGGTGCTTGTGAAACTGTTAACAGAGTTAGATTGCAGTTTTTGTCTTCATCTGTTGTTTCTTAAGTAATGGACAGACCTCAGACTTTAAAGTCAAAAGACTCACCTTCAAACTGATTGTACATACATCAGTTGAGAATTCTTTCATGTTCTCACTGTATGACTCCTTTACTCTTCACGACTTAAACAATGGAAGATGGTAGAGTGCCTGATTCCTCTATTTTAGCAGTAGTAATATTCTTGAACTAAATGGAGATGACCACTGACATGTATTAGTGGAAATGTCACTAATAGATAGATAGACAGAGATACACAAATACTATCAATATCCAAAGGATAAATGTTGAGGATAAAGTTTTGCTGCAAAGTAATCTATAGAATGGTTTCATGCTGACTTACATTGATGTTTGAATACATCCAACTATGGAGATCAAACATAGTTTTCACTTGGAAGGCTTTCCTTAACTGATTTTACATGGCCAAGGATAGTTAATATTATGTTGAGAGGAACCAGATGTGAAGGTTTGGGAGTTACCCCCTCCCCCCCACACTTGTAAAATGACCCAGACTAGCACTCAGTCGGCTGGAAGTTAAATGATGAAGCTATAGTTACAGCTTTGCACAATGTACAGCAGATATTTACACTATATACAGAATATTTACAGAAATATACAAGTAAAAGGTAATACAACAACACAACTCCCCTCCCAGAAATCAGAGACCCCAGGAGGGGCTCCCAACCACCCTTCCACCTTCTCCCCACCCCTGTACCTTACCCCAAGGTTTGCCTTACGTTCAAGGTAAATTAGGAGGATCGGCCAGGAGGGTTAGAAGAGAAGTGGTTAGTGAGGATTAATCAGCAGAGGAGCTAGAGCCCAGAAGCTGCTAGATCCCACCAGCAGCTCCTGTTCCAGCAAGCGACTGACTGCTGAGAGACTGACTTATCTATTGTTTTTGGTTAGTATTCCCAAACAATTCTCCAGCAAGAGTATGAGTGAAGTAGACATCATAATGTTTTCCTTTTACAGCCTATAGTGTAATTTTCACCATTAAAATATTCTAATTAGCCTCAAACCAGCACACCAGGCATGTTATTTAACCTTACTGCTTGTCTAGCAAAAGATTTGCAAAACAAAATATTTATTTATATTGAAACTATTCTATCAGTTGGATTGCATAAATCTTTCTGGCTTCTGGAAACCAGATATTTCTGGTTTCTCTCCTAAATTTCCGACTATGTTTACTATCTGTGTTTCATGCAATTTTCTTCTGTTACTCTTAACTCCATTTCTGTTAGTTCTTAGTAAGAGTCATTCACAGATAATCTGACCTGGCTGGAAGCAAATAGATGGCCTTGAAGCAAATAGACAGCCTTGCATAGCACAACTCAAGTAGAAAGAAATGCTCAGTTCTGTGAATTGACATTGGAAGAGGCTATGAATTGTGATTCAAGGCATTAAGACTGAGAAACTTAGAAGTGTCATGTTTATATTCTGAGGGTTAGACATTTTGAGAATTCAGGCCATATTGTGAAAGCTTTGCACAGCAATGCAATTATCTTTTTTACAACCATGAGAAAGGAGAATCAGTCAAATGATAGCTTTTATTTTTTCCTGCAGAATGATAATGAAAATTCGCAGCACCCACTAAAGGGGCAGCAGAACTGCTGCTGAAACCTGTGATAAGAGAGAGAAAGGGATCTTTAGGCAGGCTCGCAAACAAAATTTGACCTATCATTGATTTATGGGCAAAACATGTATAATTTCTACTTTTCCAAGCACTCATTACTACTAGAAATCCAAACACTCATCTGGTTAAGTTTAGTTTCTGTCTCACAGGGCATGGTAGAGGCTTGTGGAGGCAAAATTTACTTACACCTCCTGTTACCACCATTTGCCCATCTGCTGTAACTTCTGTGTTTGTGTCAGTCTACATTTACACTAATGATACTGTGTGAACTTCAAGCAGCTTCTGAAAACATTTGAAGCTCATCCTGAAAAAATTGTCCTAATGGTTCTCTGTCTGCTGAGTACTCACAAATTGGGAAATGTATCTTGTCTGTAAGCAGTATATCTTTCCAGTTTGCAGTGCATAAGGATCCTGTAAGATCATTGTGACACTGGCATTTCAAGTGTGATGCTTCAAGTTTATGCAGATAATAAAGCTGTAATTGCACACTTGAAGTATAATTGCAAATTGCAATTTGCAATTGCAAAACTTCTTACCAGTTTATGACTTTAGTTCTCTGTCCTCTGGAAGGATAATTTCTCATTGTGTGTACAGCATCTTATGGTTGGATTTGTCTCATAAAAATGCATGTAGAAGGTATTCTGAGCTGGGTGCTGGTCAGGGAGCTGGGTTAGGTTGCTGGCTTCTGCAACTGTTTCTGTATTTTCGTAGAATCACAGAATTGTTGAGGCAGGAAAAGACCTCTGAGGTCATCGAGTCCAGCCTGTAGCCTAACACCACAACATCAACTAAACCATGCCACCAGGTGCCACATCCAGTGTTTTTTTAAATGATTTCCAGGGATGGTGATGTCATCACTTCCCTGGACAGCCCATTTAATGAGATATTAATTAATTACATTTACTATTATTAATTTTAATATCAATAACTGGGCAAAAAGATTAATAAACTATTAAATATCACCACAAAGGTTTGAATGCATGGTTGATGGTATTTACACAGGGAACAGCCAAATTTAAACAGTTCAGCAAGAGTAGCAAAATACAACATTCATTTGAGTTTTTAGAAAGAGGTTCTTGTGGTACAATATGCTGCTTGCCCTCTAGGGGAACTCAAGACACTCTGCTGAAGCAGAGGACACAATCAGTTAATTATAGAACAGAACCAAACCAAAGCCAAAGCTTTGATTACAAAGAGGCCCTTTAGAATACTTACTCACAAAGTAGTATCTCCAGATTTCTGGGGCTGCATTATAGTTCCAGACAGTACCCAGAACACTTGGAGGGTTGCTGTCAGTGGTGTAGTACCCATTAGAGGCATTTGGAGTTTCCCCAGGACTCTAGCAGGGTGCTGGGGTTAGCATGGTCTCCGACCTGATCTTGGTTCCATCCTGGGCTGATGGTGTGATTACCATGGCTCTGGACTTTGCATGGAAATTTGCAGGTATGTAGGCAAAGACAATGTCATGCTGGTAGGAGTAACCTGCTTTCTCTTTCACCACACAAACTGTGGTAAGATCTCCCAGTGGGGAGACACAGGGCTCACCCAATCTTACCCTTTCTGGGTAAATGCCTTCTGCAAGGTCCAGGCTATCATTATGTGCTGGCAGGGTTTTTCACACGAAGGCTAAGGCTGGCTAATTTGAGCAGCTTTCAGCAATGAGTCTTGCATACTGGGTAAAGGCACTTAATGCCTCTCCCTGGTAAACTGAGGCACAGCAATGTTTCCAGGTGGACAAACTTGAAGTGTCAAATTCTGTTGTTACACAGCAAAGGTGGTCTGGAGCATGGCAGCAGCATGTTTACAACTTCACTCCTATTTTAACAATTGCCTGAGTCCGATGGCTACATTTGGCCAAGACATTAGCCAATCAAAATGGTGCTGTGCCAAAACTAACCATATTAGGCGAAGCCAGGGGTTTACTTTATCCTTATCTGTGAAAGCACAGACCATGCATAAGCAAGTGTATGCACCCCATCTGCCGCTAAAGAGTAGACTCAGTGTCTCCAAGCCTTTTGTCTTCTTTCCTGCATTACTCCCAACCCCGATGGAGGGAAGGGAGAGTGGGGGATCATACCTGGACAAACCAGGACACATATCAGGCCTATTTTGGCCTTCCATGACACCATTCCAGTGCCTAATCACCCTTTCTGTGAGGAAGTGCTTCTTAATATCCAACCTAAACTTCCCCTGTTGCAGCTTCAGACCACATCATCTTATCCTGTCACTACTTGTCTGGGAGAACAACCCAAACCTCACCTGACTACAGCTTCCCTTTAGGTAGTTCAAGAGAGTGATAAGATCCCCTCTAAGTCTCATTTTCTCCAGACTAAACTACTTCAGCTCCCTCAGCCTCTCCTTGTATTACTTTCCCTCCACCTCCCCCTTATGAGTCTCATTGCTTTCCTCTGGACCTGCTCCAGCACTTCAATATCTTTCTTGAAGTCAGGGTCACAGAACCACTCAGAGTAAGGCCTTACCAGTACAGGGTCAAAATTACATCCTTAGTGCTGCTGGCCACACTATTCCTGGTGTAAGCCAAGATGTCTTTGGCTTTTGTTGCCATCTGGGAACACTGCTGACTCATGTTGTCCACCAGTACTCTTAGGTCCCTCTCAGCCAGGCTGCAGTCAAGCCACTCATCCTCCCAGTCTGTAGCACTGCACAGGTTTATTATTGCCAAAGAGTAGGACCTTGCATTTGGTCCTGTTGAATCTCGTACCTTTGGCCTCAGCCCACTGACCCAGCCTGTCTAGGTCCCTCTGCAACATCTTCCTACCCTCTGGGAGATTGATACTCCCTCCCAATTTAGTATCATCTGCAAATTTACTGATGGTAGGCTCGATCTCCTCATCCAAGTCATCAATAAAGATATTGAGTAGAACTGGGCCCAATACTGATCCCTGGGGCACACTGTTGGTCACCAGATACCAACTGGATGTGTCACCATTTGCAACCATTCTCTGTGCCCAGTCATCCAGCCAGTTTTCAGCCCCGCAAAGGGTGTACCTGTGCAAGCCACAGGCTTCCAGCTTTACCAGGAGGATGCTCTGGGACACTGTGTCAATGGCTTTGTTGAAGTCTAGGTAGACCACAACAAGAGCCCTTGCCTCATCTATCAGGCAGGTCAC
>VWZE01018465.1:4077-16928 GCA_013396675.1 Eubucco bourcierii
GGAACGGCGATAGGAGGGTCCTGCAACCCGTTCGTGGGAATTCAGGAGTTAAAGTGGAACGGCGATAGGAGGGCCCCGCAACCCATTAAAGGGGCGGCTGCAGGGAGCCCTCAGAGGAAGCAGTGGCGTCCCGGGGCGGTGCCAGTGCCGCACCCCGGAGGTTTGCCTGGTATCGCCCCCGCCGCAGGTGCGACGGGCAAGCCGGGCTGGCCTGCCTCGGTGTTGCCGCGATTGCTCTGTCTCCCCACAGACTACAACGAGGCTTGCACCGCTTGAGCTCTTGGAACTAGTTGTAGTAGTTTGCTAAAGAAGTTCCTCACTGCGTAACGAATAGCAGCAGGAGATTTGAACTGTTGGAGGGGGTCCAGAGGAGGCCACCAAGATGCTCAGAGGGCTGCAGCAGCTCTGGTCTGAGTACACGCTGAGAGAGTTGGGGCTCTGCAGCCTGGAGAAGAGAAGGCTTACAGGAGACCTTACAGTAGCCTTCCAGTGTCTGTCTGAAAGGGGCTGCAGGAAGGCTGGGGAAGAACTATTAACAAGGTTTTGCAATGCCAGGACAAGGGGCAATGAATTTAAACTGGCAGAAGGGAGCTTGAAAGTGGGTGTTAGGAGGAAGTTGTTTGCAGTGAGGGTGGTGAGGCACTGGCACAGGTTGCCCAGGGAGGTTGTGGCTGCTCCCTCCCTGGAGGTGTTGAAGGCCAGGTTGGATGAGGCCTTGAGTGACCTGTGCTAGTGGGAGGTGTCCCTGCCTATGGCAGGGAGTTGGAACTGGATGATCTTTGAGGTCTCTTCCAACCCTACCATTCTGTGAGTCTATGATTTTCTTCAGATTCTTCTCCTGTAAGGGGAGGGAAGCAGGTATTGCATTTCATGCACGTCACCTGTGCACCATGTGCAGCAGAGCAGCAGGTCCACAATGCAGCACTGCTGTTGTTTCTGTAGGAACTCTTAATGGAGAGACTGTGGTTGGTAGGACAGCATATCATCATAGCTCATCATTGACTTAATGCCCTAAAGCCTCATTTTCCACTGAAACACTGTTTGTTTCGAAACAGGTGGAGTGGGTTCCCACTCTTTTAGATGTGCCTGCGCAGACCAAGTTTGATTACATGGTGACTGACCTAAATGGAGGGCCTCAACCTCCCTCACCCTATGACGAGCAGTACAAAAAGATTATATTCAAGGTGAGAATGTATTTCATGGTGGCTTCATGTTCCCTCTGCAGATTTACTTCTATACATACCCCTCTAGAGACCGTTCCTTTTCTTTGCACTTAGGGTGGTGCAATTGCTGGGCAGCTGACAACGCTGGGGATGCAGCAGATGTTTGCCTTAGGGGAAAGGCTAAGAAAAAGCTACATGGAAGATGCCAACTTTCTCTCACCGACGTTTAAGCCTGCAGAGGTCTTGTGAGTCTCTCAGTTCCGTCTTTGCTTCCTCTCCCCTAACAAGTAGACCTCTACTAGGGAACATTTCTGACCAGCATACCCTTTGCCACCCTATAGCAGAGCCTGGTGCTAGAACTCACTTACGACACAAAGCATCCAATTCTCTATCAGTCCTGAGTGATGCCAGGTACAGATTTATCTCCCCTAGCTTTAGCCATCGACAGTGGTGAGCGAAGAGAAGCCAGGCATTGCTGGAACATAATTTAACTCACTGTAGATTAAACAGCTAAAGTTCAGTGAGATGAAGCACACCTGTGCTGGTTTGAGGCTAATTAGTATATTTTAATTAAAAAAAATATATTATAGGCTGCGAAAAGCAAACAGTGATGTTGTCTGCTTCACTCATAGGCTTGCTGAGATGTGCAAGAACAAGAACACAAACATAGATAAGACACACAGAGAGTCTTTCAGTCTCTCTGTTGAGTAACCTAACTAACCACTCTACTTCTAACCCCCTTGGCTGATCCTCCAAACTCACCTCGCACGTTAAGGCAAACCCTGGAGTAAGGCAGAGGGGTGGAAAGACGGTGGAAGTGTGGTTGGGAGCCCCTCCTGGGGTCTCTGATTTCTGGGAGGGGGATTGTGTTTCTGTATTCCATTTAACTTGTCTATGTAACTATTCCTGTCTGTTGTGTCTACCTCTGCTTGTACATTGTGCTGAGCTGTAAACAGAGCTTCAGTCCTTAACTTCCAGCTGGCTGAGTTTAGTCTGGGGGATTTTGCAAAGAGTTGGTGGGAGAGGGGGCAGGGAACTCCCGAACCCATCACAGCACCCTTGTGGTTCACATCAGTCACTCTGGAAGTGTCTGATTTGGGATGAGATACAAAGCACTTCAGAAAAATGCCAGTTTGTTTTCCCCACCATCTGAAGGGAAGTTAAAGCACAATTTGGCTACAGTTGTCTGCTTTAGGTGAGGCAAGATAGATTTTTTCCCCCACCCCCACCTCAGGTTTCCAGAGTCACAGTGTCAGTAGAATCCTTAGTTGCAGTATGTCCTCTCCAGCTGCATCCATGTGAAGGAAGAAGTCCTGCCTCACACTCTGCTTTTTCCTCTCTTTCAGCATCCGTTCCACTAATATCTTCCGGAATCTGGAGTCCACACGGTGCCTGCTAGCTGGGCTGTACCAACAGCAGAGAGAAGGTTGGGGAGAACACTGACCTGTGCCTTTCCTTGCCCACTCTCCCCTCTTTGCACACACCTTGCACATCCCAACTCTCTCTGCTTCCTGATGGTTGCTACTTCCCTAGTTCTTTGCACCTAGCCCTTTTCCCCATACTCTCCTGGTGTTGTATGTCCTTTATCAACATGTCACTTGCTCCCTCTCTTTGTGTAGCTTTCTCCTGCTGCTCAGCTTGGATCTGTTGCCACGAGTGCTGCAATTTCAAAGCTACTGAGGAGGTTAGAATTAACCCACTTCAGAAGCAAGCGGGTAAAAAGTTCCAGGTCCAGTGTTTGCAAGATGCACATCTGAAAAAAGTTAGTCAGAGAATCATAGAATGGTATGGTTGGAAGGGCCCCAACTCTCTCAGCCTGTCCTCATAGGAGAGCTGCTGCAGCCCTCTGATCATCTTTGTGGCCCTCCTCTGGACCCGCTCCAACACTTCCATGTCCTTCCTGTGCTGAGGGCTCCAGAACTGCACACAGTACTCCAGGTGGGGTCTGACAAGAGCAGAGTAAAGGGGCAGAATCCCCTCCCTTGCCCTGCTGGCCACGCTTCTTTTGATGCAGCCTAGGACTCAGTTGCTGTCTGGGCTGCATGTGCACACTGCAGGCTCATGTTGAGCTTTTCATCACCCCAGACCCCCAGGGCCTTTTCCTCAGGGCTGCTCTCAGCCATTCCCCACCCAGCCTGGAGTTGTGCTTGGCATTGTGCCTACCCAGGTGCCGGACCTTACACTTGGCCTTGTTGAATGTCATGAGCTTGGCCTGGGCACAGCTCTGCGGCCTGTTCAGGTCCCTCTGGATGGATCCCTGCCCTCTAGCAAGTCGACTGTGCCACACAGCTTGGTGCCATCTGCACACTTGCTGAGGGTACACTCCATTCCTCTGTCCATGTCACTGAGAAAGATGTCAAACAGCACTGGTGCCAGCACTGACCCCTGAGGGACACCACTTGGCACTGGTCTCCAGGTGGACATTGTGCCATTGATTACTACTCTCTGTGTGCCACCATCCAGCCAATTCCTTATCCAGTGAGTGGTCCACCCATCAAGTCCAAACCCAAGTTCTCAGCCAAGCTCCTTTACAAGTTCAGTATCCAGAGTAACCCTTTGGCTGTATGTACAGTTGATAACTATGTGTATGTCCTGGTATGCTCCATGATTTGAAGATCTTCCTTCTGCTCCCTCCACATTCAGTTCCAGGAACAGCAGAAGTGACATGCCAGAGCTCCTTACACCTGGTGACACGGAAACTAGTTTTTGACACATGCAAATACTAGGAAGAGGGAAAAAAAAACCCAAAACAAACCAACACACAAGTAGAAAGCTTTACAAAGTGCACAGCAGACATCCCTGTGGAATTAAAGGCTGTGTGCACACAAAGGAGCACAGTCGATTGTGTAGCAGGTGATAGCTCTGGGGGAATTGCTACCTGACAACAATGGACTTGAGCACAGAGACTGTGGGAGTGATTAAAGCAGTCTAAAGACAGGCAGATGCACTAGTGATCACAGAAGCTTCCTTCTCCTTCCACAGGATCCGTTGTTATTGTCACAGATGAAGCAAGCTCTGAAATACTCTACCCCAATTACCGGAACTGCCAGCGCCTGAAATGCTTGAGCAGGTAATTGTCAGCCATACACCTTCCTCCTCATACTATTTCACTGCTGTTTCCTTGCAGCAGTAGTCATTTTAAACAGCACATTTTCTTCCAATTTTTACAGTTTCTTCCCCTGCCACTTACTGTTCTTTGGGAATGGTTAGCTAACTGTATAAAATACTCACTGAGTCAATTCATCCTGAGAAGTGGCACGGGAAGGGGGTGGGGGAAATTAGTAACAAGGACTTTTTCTTGAGAGACCAATTTAATTTAGCCCGTGTCTAGCAAACACTCATTACTAGCTCATGTACAGCTATTCTGTGGTGTTGCTGCAGGGCAGAATTAATGTCATCTACATCTCTTAACAAGTCTTCCAAGTGTGAACATATTTGGCCTCCTTTTTATATTCATCTTCCAGTTTGGGGGTTAATACAACATCCCTATCACATTTATACCTTCAAGAAACTGAAATTATACTCAGCCTTGACACATTTAACAGAGGCTAATGAAGTAAAATAAAGAATATCCTACATTAAAAGAAGGCTCATGTTTGCCATACTCCAAATCATAGAATGGTAAGGTTGTAAGTGACCTCAAAGATCATCTAGTTCCAACCCCCTGCCATAGGCAGGGACACCTCCCACTAGCACAGCTCACTCAAGGCCTCATCCAGCCTGGACCAGGTTTGGCACAGGGTGGAAACTAAAGCAAGGCAAATATACTAATGTATAATCCATCCAAACTATAATGTATTTATCCAAAATTCAAGAGTTGCCAGAATCCCAAGCACAACTCCAGCCTGGGTGGGGAATGGCTGAGAGTAGCCCTGAGGAAAAGGACCTTAGGGTATGGGTTGATGAAAAGCTCAACATGAGGCTGCAGTGTGAGTGTAGCCCAGACAGCAACTGAGTGCTGGGCTGCAGCAAGAGCAGTGTGGGCAGCAGGGCAAGGGAGGGGATTCTGCCCCTTTGCTCTGCTCTCCTCAGACCCCACCTGGAGTCCTGCGTGCAGTTCTGGAGCCCCCAGCACAGGAAGGACATGGAAGTGTTGGAGCAGGTCCAGAGGAGNGCAGGTCCAGAGGAGGCCACGAAGATGCTGAGAGGGCTGCAACAGCTCTGCTGTGAGGACAGGCTGAGAGAGTTGGGGCTCTTCAGCCTGGAGAAGAGAAGGCTTCCAGGAGAACCTATAGTAGCCTTCCAGTATCTGAAGGGGGCTACAGGAAGGCTGGGGAGGGACTATTGACAAGGTCTTGCAATGACAGGACAAGGGGCAATGGGTTTGAAGTGTCAGANGTGACAGCCCACAGAGGCAGGACCTTCAGCCTCTTCCAGTAACATCAGCTATCCAAAAGGGGATTAAATTGCAAGCTCTTCTGCTCCTTCCCCTCCAGCCCACAAACTGAGGCTGTTTTTGTGACATGACCAAGGTAGACTTTCAGTAAGAAGCACTGCCTCAAGTTTACAGGCTGCCTATGACAGAAACAGCACATTTGATTTCAAACAGAAACTAGAGCTGTTCCTGGGGGAAAAAAACAGAGCAAACTCAAAAGTTTACCTGCCTACTCCCCAACAGATCAGGCACAGAGTAAATAAAACCTCTGCAATGGATTTTCCTTGAGGTACATGGTCAGGATGTTCTCAATTGAACTTTCTTAATTGAATGTAAAGCAGCATAAAGAGGCAAATGGTTAACAAAATGGGAGGTGAATTCAAGCTACGAGTATTTAGGTGTTTGCCCTTTCCCACACCATACTGCAACCACTTCAAAGCTTCTGCCTTTTCTTCTATGAAGCAATTGAAAGGTACTCCCTGAAGACACAGGCTTGTACTGTTCCAGTATGACCAGATCTGTTAAGTGATACACAGCCCTTGCTTATGGGAACCACTTCTGAGGTGTTCACTTCTCCCCTTCGTTTTTAACCTTGCCTCCATGAGAACAGAGAGTGTCTAGGTGAAAAGAATCAGAGCTGGCAATCAGTTCACTCTGCAACTTAGCCAACCAGCATCAGGACTCATAGAATGCTAAGGTTGGAAAAGACCTCAAGGATCATCTACTTCCAACCCCCTGCCATAGGCAGGGACACCTCCTACTAGCACAGGTCACTCAAGGCCTCCGCCAACCTGGCCTTCAACACCTCCAGGGAGGGAGCAGCCACAACCTCCCTGGGCAACCTGTGCCAGTGTCTCACCACCCTCACTGCAAACAACTTCCTCCTAACATCCACTTTCAATCTCCCCTCTGACAATTCAAACCCATTGCCCCTTGTCCTGTCATTACAAGACCTTGTCAACAGTCCCTCCTCAGCCTTCCTGTAGCCCCCTTCAGATCCTGGAAGGCTACTCTAAGGTCTCCTGGAAGCCTTCTCTTCTCCAGGCTGCAGAGCCCAAACTCTCTCAGCCTGTCCTCATAGGAGAGCTGCTCCAGCTCTCTGATCATCTTTGTGGCCCACCTCTGGACTCTCACAATCCTCTGATGCTTCTCTTCTATTCCCTCACTGATGTGAAACAAAACACCCAAAAGATAGAAATTCTGATTTGTGAAGTTTTGGGGGGGTTTTTTTGTTTTGTTTTTTTGGGGGTTTTTTTGTTGTTTGGTTTTTGGGTTTGTTTTTTTTTTTTTTTTTTAATTTTCTTAATTCCCTGACAGGCATAAGTTGAAGGATGCTCTGCAACAGCCAGGTATCTCTGATGACTTGAAAACAATTAAGGAGAAGATGGGTATTGATGGTGAAAACTCTGTGGATTTTTTTCTCCTCTTTGATAACATTGCTGCTGAGCAGGTGAGCTGAACAGTTCTATTGCCCTGTCACAGAAAGAAATGTGCATATGGAAGAGACCACAGAGTGCCAACACCCAATGATCATAGAATCATAGAACAGTAATGTTGGAAGGTACCTCAAGGATCATCTAGTTCCAACCCCCTGCCATAGGCAGGGACACCTCCCACTAGCACAGGGCACTCAAGGCCTCCTCCAACCTGGCCTTGAACACCTCCAGGGAGGTGGTGGAGCACNATCCACTTTCAATCTCCCCTCTGACACTTCAAACCCATTGCTCCTTTGTCATTACAAGACCTTGTCAATAGTCCCTCCCCAGCCTTCCTGGAGCCCCCTTCAGAAACTGGAAGGCTACTCTAAGGTCTCCTGGAAGCCTTCTCTTCTGCAGGCTGCAGAGCCCCAACTCTCTCAGCCTGTCCTCACAGCAGAGCTGCTGCAGCCCTCTCAGCATCTTCATGGCCCCCCCTCTGCTGCTAGTGGGTATCCCAGTACCATTCTGTGCAATCCATAAAGTTTATAGACAGAGGGTGGCATTTTTAAAAAGCAAGATGTTGAGTCATCCCTGCTGTAGAATGGACAAAGCCTCATCTCCAGTATTTATGTTCTTACTCTGAACTTCAATTATCTTTTTCAAGCACAATGAAGTAGAGCTAAGAGAGCAGTTGAACCTTGCTTACCTTATTACAAAGTGCTTTCTCTTTTTTTGGCAGTCAGCAGCACCTAACCACCTAATCCTAGTTCCAGCATACTACCCCTAAACCAGATTTCTTCAGCTGCTGGAAGGGAGCTGGGCATATTTGTATCTTCATTAGTACCTCTTTTTTTTTTTTGCTGCAGCCAATGGTAATGGTTCTGGCTGCTGTTTGAGTAGCTCCAGCTGTTAACACTGCCATAGAAATGCATACCCAAGGAGGAACACCCATCCCTCTGGGTACACAGAGCAAGCCTGCCTGTAGAAAACCACCCTAGAACTCCACACAAGAATACTGTAGTACAAATGGTGTGGCATGAACTGCTGTTCCTGTAGGCAGTCATCCATGTATCTTCAGGCTGTGTTCAGAAAGGGTCAGGCTCTGTTGTTATGTTAAATCTTCTCCTTCCAGGTGCACAATTTGCCAAGCTGCCCTGTGCTGAAGGACTTTGAGCAGACAGTTGAGCGTCGATCTGTTGAGTCGTTGCTTTTTGTTCTGGAAGACAGTTCAAGGTGATTGCCTCTTTCAGTCTTGGGGGTTGCCTTAGGGTTACACCAATTTACTGCAGCAGATAGAAATCCTGTCTGATCTGCTGTATTCCTCCACTAGGGGCTACTGCCCACTCACAAGGATTGTGCCTCAGCCATCTCAGTGTGAAGTCCTCTGCCTTGAGTCAGAAACATGAGCTAGGAGGCCATACTGAGGAGGACAAGATGTGGGGTTACATCCTGGTCTGCTGACAGCCAAGGGAGCAGTCTCTGAGGAACAGTATAAGCCACTGAGGTAGGCAGTGAATGATTCAGTTGCCACAGTTGTTAAAGTGAACATGTGTCAAAGGCAAAAGCAGAAGAAAATAGGCCCAAGTGTTGAGGCTGCCCTTGCAGATGCACAACTACACTCTGCACTCCAACCTTGGAAGTGTACCCTAGAGATGGCACCTGCACAGCTGGGCTGAGAAGTGGTGGTGCTAGTGGAGAAGGTGATGACAGGCTCTGCATGCATGTAACTGCTTGCAAGAATTTGCTACCTGTAGTTAGTTAATTCCTCCACAGTTGTTGGTCAAGGTGGATGAGTTGCCAGCTTAGCAGCCATTTTCCTTTTCAGGTTCATGCACAGCTGCTATGTGCACCAGCTCTCATCAGGTGGTGATTCAGGACAGCCTTTTCTGTTAGGGCAGTTGTATTCAGCCTTTTCTTTAGTCCTATTAGTGACCTTGGGTACTAAAAGGCTGGTTTCTCCCACTCTTACAACACCTGGAAAAGCCACACTCCTCCCTTAGGTAGAGGGAGCTTCTTCACACCAGGAGCTGTCTGAAGGCCTCCTCTCCATTCAGTACAGGTATTAAACCAAAGCTCTAAATATGGCAACCAAAGTCTTGAACCCCACCTCTCCCTTTCCTGCCAAAGATCACAACCACTTCACAGTCAGCTACAGACATAGAATCATAGAATGGTAAGGTTGGAATAGACCACAAAGATCATCTAGTTCCAACCCCCTGCCATAGGCAGGGACACCTCCCACTAGCACAGGTCACTCAAGGCCTCCTCCAACCTGGCCTTCAACACCTCCAAGGAGGGAGCAGCCACAACCTCCCTGGGCAACCTGTGCCAGTGTCTCACCACCCTCACTGCAAACAATTTTCTCCAAACATGCAGTCTAAATCTTCCCTCTCTCAGTTCAAACCCACTTCCCCTTGTCCTGTCATTCCCAGACCTTGTCAATAGTCCCTCCCCAGCCTTCCTGTAGGCCCCCTTCAGATACTGGAAGGCTACTGTAAGGTCTCCTGGAAGCCTTCTCTTCTCCAGGCTGCAGAGCCCAAACTCTCTCAGTCTGTCCTCACAGCAGAGCTGCTGCAGCCCTCTCAGCATCCTCGTGGCCTCCTCTGGACCCACTCCAACACTTCCATGTCCTTCCTGTGCTGGGGGCTCCACAACTGCACACAGGACGACAGCTGGGGTCTGAGAAGAACAGAGCAAAGGGGCAGAATCCCCTCCCTTGCCCTGCTGCCCACACTGCTCTTGCTGCAGCCCAGCACACAGTTGCTGTCTGGGCTGCACTCACACTGCAGCCTCATCTTGAGCTTTTCATCAACCCAGACCTCCAGGTCCTTTTCCTCAGGGCTGCTCTCAGCCATTCCCCACCCAGCCGAGAGTTGTTCTTCCCTAATTGAAAAAAGATGCATCCAAAAATCACAGCTCTGTAAACAAAATAGCATAAAGAACATCAAGGACTCTCAAGATTTCCCTGTATGTGGGCCACACCTCAAGAGATTGCTTGTTAGCACCTCTCTCCTCCCAATCTGCAATCATAATCTCTCTGGTGCCTGTGTAGCTGCTGAAAAAAAGAAAGTCATCATAGAATATCATTTAATAGCTAAGAACCATCAGTCTGAAGTCTATCAGGCCTTCAGTCTTATCAGTCTGAAGGTGAAAAGCAAATTGATAGGTGTTCTTTTGACATTATTGTATTTGAAAATAAATTAAAAACCAATTTCTGCTTCTTTCATAGGGAAGTCCTTCAGATGAGCATTGGCCTCCTTTTCAACACCTTACAGAAGAACATTACAGAAGCAGTAGAGTCCTCATCTCCAGCTGAAAAGGCCAGGTACAGGGCAGATCTCTTCCTCTAGTTGTTGCAAATTTGGACTTGCTGTTGGTGTGAGAAACTGGCTTAGAAAAATACTGACTGGCATTTGCTAGAAAAAGCTGAGTGCTGCTGGCTTCTCCTTGAAGAAACACAGCCAGCAGTGTAAGTCTGCTTTCCTTTCCTTTCCATCAGAAAGCTCATTCTCTATGCTTGTCATGACACTACCCTTATTCCTCTCCTGGTGGCACTGGGCACCTTTGATCACAAGTGGCCGCGTTACGCTGCAGATGTGACCCTAGAACTGTATCAGCATCAGCATTCCCAAGAGTGGTTTGTGCGCGTCTTGTACCGCGGAGAGGTAAGGCCCCACAGGAAGTCCCTGCTGCAGATCTTGGCCTTTGGGATTTGCCATGCATGTAAAAGCTGTCAAACAAGGCCTGGCATGAGTATGCCAGCAAGCCAACTAAGAGGAAGACACCTAGAGCACGTTCATGGGAGGCAAAGTATCTTTGCCATCGATCGGGGCTGTCGGTCCAGAGGGAGTTTAGACAGACTTTGAACCTCTGTGTCTTTGCCTCAACTAATGTATTTCCTTGCTGCAGAATGCAGCACTACCAGAGGGGAAAAAAAAAAGGGGGGGGGGGGGGAGGGGTATGCTCTAGCAGTGCATGAGATCTGTGGTTTTTTTCTCTTTGTCTTTACAGGAGCAAGTGGTGAGAGGGTGTAGAGGAGGCCTCTGCCCACTCAGAGAATTTCTAGGAGTTCTTTCACAGTACTCAGTCAGTCCAGAGGAGTACAATAATCTGTGCTCTCAAATGGAAGAGAGCCAGCAAAGTGATTCATGATTTAAGTTGTCTTAAATTAAAATTAGTTTGTCACAATCTTTGACTATTTTACTTCGTATTCCTGACAGCCTTCTCTGTTTGAAAGGTATTTTAGAAGAGGGGACTTTTTCCTACCAGACACAGGGTGGCACAGCATCACTTTTCACGATCACAGTATCGCCAAGGTTGGAAGAGACCTCAAAGCTCATCAAGTCCAAGCCGTTAGCACAGACAGATTCTTTGATGTCTGTTGAAATAGTTGTTCAGATCCCAAATGAATCTGTTGGGATGGATTGATCATAGAGAAGCTTTTAAAAAATCCCAGTTTTGAACCATTGATTCACATCACAGTATCACCAAGGTTGGAAAAGACCTCAAAGATCATCAAGTCCAACCCAATACCACAGCTCTCAAGACCAGACCATGGCACCAAGGGCCACGTCCAAACCCGCCTTGAACACCTCCAGGGACGCTGACTCCACCACCTCCCTGGGCAGCCCATTCCAGCAGCCAATGACTCTCTCAGGCAAGAACTTTCTCCTCACCTCCAGCCTAAACTTCCCCTGGCACAGCTTGAGACTGTGTCCTCTTCTTCTGGTGCTGCTTGCCTGAGAGAAGAAAGCAACCTCCTGGCTACAACCACCCTTCAGGTAGCTGTAGACAGCAAGAAGGTCTCCCCTGAGCNAAGGACCATCTAGTTCCAACCCTCTGCCATAGGCAGGGACACCTCCCACTAGCACAGGTCACTCAAGGCCTCATCCAACCTGGCCTTCAACACCTCCAGGGAGGGAGCAGCCACAACCTCCCTGGGCAACCTGTGCCAGTGTCTCACCACCCTCACTGCAAACAACTTCCTCCTAACATCTACTTTCAACCTCCCCTCTGACACTTCAAACCCATTGCCCCTTGTCCTGGCATTGCAAGACCTTGTCAATAGTCCCTCCCCAGCCTTCCTGTAGCCCCCTTCAGGTACTGGAAGGCTACTCTAAGGTCTCCTGGAAGCCTTCTCTTCTCCAGGCTGCAGAGCCCCAACTCTCTCAGCCTGTCCTCACAGCAGAGCTGCTGCAGCCCTTTGAGCATCTTGGTGGCCTCCTCTGGACCTGCTCTAACAGTTCCACCTTCCTCATATGCTCAGTCTGTGGGATGCAGCCCAGCTTGCTCTGTGCTACCAGACTAGATATAGACTTGACATAACAATTGCTTTTATGTATGGTGAACTGCAGAAGCCACTGTGCCTCTCCTTTTCTTTTGCCAGGGAGGGTTGCTCTGTAGACAGATGAACCTCCCAAATTGCATATCATTTAGCTACCCCATCTTCTTGAGGGCTTTTTTGTGCACACAAATCCTCTACCAAAACGACAGAAACCCTCCAATCCTCTTCCCTGCTCTCCTGTAATTACAGAAATTCTGCTGCAAAGATGCAAAACAACCACAGTGGGCCTAGTAAAAGAACATGCACTCTTGATGAACTCTGCTTAATGTGCTTTCAACAACGAAGTCCAAGGAGCTGCTCTTGACTTCAGCTTTGGGCTGCACTGTATCTATTTTAGACTTGCTGAAACAGGAATACAACAGCAGAGCCAAAGAAGTACTTCCAGCTGAGGTGACCCTGTTTGTAAGGCAGTACTAAGAGTCATAGAATCACAAAATGTCAGGGGCTGGAAGGGATCTCAAAAGATGCTCTAGTCCAACCCCTGCTCCCAGAACAGGATCACCTGTACCAGATCCCACAGTGTGCTGGTTTGAGGCTAACTGGAATATTTT
>VWZE01018466.1:0-11629 GCA_013396675.1 Eubucco bourcierii
ATTTGGCAGCAGTTTTGGTCTGACAATTTATAACAGAAGGGACCTCCAAAGGCTGTCACTGACGGTAAGTAAAGTAGTGGATGAGGGTAGGCAATCAGGACTCTGGCCCCAAAGGAAGAAGAGTGGGAAGGTGTTGCCCAAGATGATGTTAACGTTATCTCCTTCTCAAACAGGTGCCACGCACGCTAAGCCTGCAGACGTGGAGGAAGAACTGCAAGGGCCAAAGATCAGTAGAGGGGCCCTGACTTGCAAGTACAAGGGGGAAGATGTCCTTCCAGAAGTGGGAGCAAGTGCTGCTGAGCTGGCAGTGCTGCAGAAAAGGCCTCTCTTTCCTGTGGCACCAGAGATGGTGGCCGCAGGTTCTCCAGCCTTCACAAAGCAAAGAACTGCCCCACAAGGACCTGCCCCACAAATCCCCGTGCCCACCATCAGAACAGACCAGTCCTGCTCAAAAGAGGTTGCGGAGGAGCCGCTGCCTGCAGGGCTCTGGGAACAGACCTCAGAGATCTTTAGGCAGACCCAAACCACCACCGACCAGGTTTCACCTGCCCAGGAAAGAGGAGCTGTAGATCTTTTCCCAGAAGTTTGGAGATATCTGCCCTGTTTCAGCTCCTCAGGACCGGACATCTCCCTCAACACAGGTAGTGGCCAGGAGTGTCTCACTGTAAGGTATCACAGTATGACAGTATCACCAAGGTTGGAAGAGACCTCAAAGTTCATCAAGTCCAACCCATTACCACAGACCTCAAGACTAGACCACGGCACCAAGTGCCATGTCCAAACCCGCCTTGATCACCTCCAGGGACAGTGACTCCACCACCTCTCTCGGTAGCCCATTCCAATAGGGAATGACTCCCTCAGTGAAGAACTTTCTCCTCACCTCGAGCCTAAACTTCCCCTGGTGCAGCTTGAGACTGTGTCCTCTTGTTCTGGTGCTGGTTGCCTGAGACAAGAAGGTAACCTCTTCCTGGCTACAACCACCCTTCAGGTAGTTATAGGTAGCAATAAGGTCCCCCCTAAGCCTCCTCTTCTCCAGGCTAAACAATCCCAGCTCCCTCAGCCTCTCCTCCTAGCGCTTGTGCTTGAGGCCTCTCAGTAGCCTTATTGCCCTTCTCTGGACACGCTCAAGCACCTCAATGTCCTTCTTAAATTGAGGGGCCCAGAACTGGACACAGTACCCAAGGTGTGGCCTAACCAGTGCAGAGTATGGGGGGAGAATGACCTCCCTGCTCCTGCTGGCCACACTATTCCTGATGCAGGCCAGGATGCCATTGGCCACCTTGGCCACCTGGGCACACTGCTGGCTCATGTTCAGGCGGGTGTGAATCAGCACCCCCAGATCCCTTTTTGTTTGCCTGCTCTTCAGCCACTCCCACCCCAGCCTGTAGCTCTGCATGGGGTTGTTGTGGCCAAAGTGCAGCACCCGGCACTTGGATTTATTGAACCCCATCCCCTTGGACTCTGCCCATCTATCCAGGCAGTCAAAGTCCTGCTGCAGAGCCCTTCTGCCCTCCAACCCAGCAACATCAGCCCCCAGCTTGGTGTCATCTGCAAATTTGCTGGTGACTGACTCGATGCCCTCATCCAGATCATCAGTGAAGATGTTTAAGAGGATGGGGCCCAGTACTGATCCCTGGGGCACACCGCTAGTGCCCGGCCTCCAGCTGGATGTGGCACCATTCACCACCACTCTCCGGGCNTCCTCCATCCAACCCTTCTTGTGGATGGGGATCACATTTGCCAATTTCCAATCATCACGGACCTCTCCGGTGAGCCAGGACTGGTGGAAAATCATGGAGAGAAGCTTGGCCAGCTCATCTGTCAGCTCTCTCAGCACCCTAGGATGGATCCCATCTGGTCCCATGGACTAATTCCTCATGGATTTCCAGAGCAACACACCACTCTCTGACCGCATCACCCAGCTCAAGAGGCCACTTATCCTGAACTTCTGCCTCCTCACTGTTGGAAATTGAGGCAAAGAAGGTATTCAGGACCTCAGCCTTTTCCTCATCTTCAGTTACAGTGTTCCCCTCCAGGTCCAATAAGGAGTGGACCCTTTTGGGTCCTTTGCCCTTCTTTTTAGCATTAATAAATTTGTAAAAATGCTTTTTGTTATCTTTCACAGAGGTAGCCAGCTTAAGTTCTAACTGAGCCTTTGCCTCTAATTTTTCTCCTACATAATCTAACAACATCCTTAAACATGTCAGGAGAGGCCTTGCCCTCCTTCCAAAGGCCATACACCCTCTTTTTCTCCCCTAATTCCTTCAGGAGCTGCTTGCTCATCCAGGCCGGTTGCCTTCCCTGCCTGCTCCCCTTTCTGCACATGGGAACTGTCAGTTCCTGTGCCTTCAAGAGTTCCTGTTTAAAGTACGTCCAAACATCCTGGACCCCTTTGTTCTTAAGGGCTGCTGCCCAGGGGACTTTGCGAATAAGTTTCTTGAGCAAGTTGAAGTTTGCCCTCCGGAAGTCCAAGGTAAGGGTTCTGTCCTTGCTCCTCCCTATCTCCCTGCATATTGAAAACTCCACTATTTCATGGTCACTACACCCTAGGCAGCCTCCTACATCTCCTACATCTCTCACCAGCCCTTCTCTATTGGAGAACAGCAGGTCAAGCAGAGCTTGACCCCTGGTCGGCTCACTTAACAGTTGCATCAGGAAGTTGTCCTCCATGCATTCCAAAAATCTTCTAGATTGCCTCTCTGCTGAATTAAGTTTCCAGCAGATATCTGGTAGGTTAAAGTCACCCACAAGAACAACATCTGATGACCTTGAGACAGCCTCCAATTGCTTATAGAATGTCTCATCTGCCTCCTCATCCTGGTTGGGTGGTCTATAACAGACTCCAACTAGGATGTCAGATTTGTTAGGCCTCCCTTTGATTTTAACCCACAGGCTCTCACTCCCTTCGTCCTCCACCTCAAGCTCTGTGGCAAGAAGTGACTTCCTAATACACAGAGCCACCCCTCCTCCTCTTCTCCCTCGCCTGTCTCTTCTGAAGAGCCTGTATCCCCATAGCGTAGCACTCCAATCGTGCCTGGTATCCCATCAGGTTTCTGAAATGGCAACTATATCATAGTCACCCTGGTGGACCAGGACTTCCAGCTGTTCTTGCTTGTTGCCCAAGCTGCGTGCATTGGTGTATGTGCACTTCAGCTGGGCTCTCGATTCCTCAATCGACCCTAGTTTTTGTCCCACTCTCTCCTTTCCAGAGAGACTGATTGCCTCACCCTCTCCCATCAGACCTAGTTTAAAGCCCTCCTAATGAGTCCTGCCAACTCTAGTGCTAGGACTCTCTCGCCCCTTCTAGATAACTGTACCCTGTCAGGATCCAGCAGGTCGGTCACTGTAAAAGCTTCCCCATGATCGAAGAACCCAAAATGCCACTGCTGGCATCATCCCCTGAGCCAGTTGTTGATGGCATGGGTTCTCCTGTTCCTCTCAGTGTACTCCCCTGCCACTGAGGGAACCCAGCAGAACACCACTTGTGCTCCTGCCCCATCAATCAGTTGTCCCAGGGCCTTGAATTCCTTTTTAATTGTCCTGGTGCCCTTCTTATCAAGCTCATCGCTACCAGCCTGTATTACCAGCAAAGGGTAATAGTCAGAGGGCTGGATTAGGTTTGGGAGTCTCCTGGTGATGTGCCTTACCTGGGCCCCGGGTAGGGAGCAGACCTCCCTGTGGAATGGGTCGGGACGACATAGAGGTCCCTCAGACCCCTCAGGAGAGAGTCCCCAACAACTATAACCCTTCTCTTTTTCTTTGTGGAGCTGGTTGTTATAGTTGGTGAGGGCCGCTTTGCCCTAGGCACCTCCCCAGATGGTTGTTCCTCAGCCCTCTCGTCCCCTGCAGGGCCTCATACTTATTATGCAAGGGCAATGGAAGAGGAGGAGAGGGTCTGGGTGAATGTCCCTTACTGCCCCTGACAGGGACCTGTATCCATCTCTCCCTCTTTCCAGGTACACTTCCCCCAGCAAGGGGGGTCTGCAGAGTTTGCACCCACAGATCTAGTTTCCTTTTGCTTTCCCTTATTGACCTGAGCCTGGATACTTCATCCTTCAGCTTGGCCACTTCATTCTTCAGCTCTGCCACCAGACTGAGGAGAAAGTTCACCTGTTCACACCTCACACAGCTGTTCTCCCTTTCCCCCTCCATGGCAAGTTCCAGGCTCCAGCACTCCCTGCAACCAGCAGCTTGGACTTCTGCGTGCTGATGCACCAATTCTGTGTGGGTACACACGCTTTTTCTTGCCTTCATCCCACTGTCAGCCATAGTGCTGTATTTTTTTTTTCTTTCTCCTGAGGGCGCTGCAGTGAGAAGGCAATCCACCTCCCAAAATGGCGCGGTGCCGTTAGCTCGCTCGAGCTTGTGTCTCGCGAGTAACCACGGCACGCCCCCTAGTACGTCAGACCCTTCGCGCAAGCGCGTGAGGGAGCAGACTCTCCTGCCCCTCCTCCCCTTTCTCCAGGTGCCTCTGCGCCGGGAAGCTCCCTGCTCCGCTGAAAGCAGTGACGTTAGGGGGCGGAGCTGGTTCCGGTGCCGCTGCCTCTCCAAATGGGAGAGGTGCTCCCAAAAGTGGGAGCTAGGCTGCCTTTACAAATCCCTGCCTCTCTCCTTTGCCATCTGCCTGGCCTCCTGCAGATGTGCTGGCTGCCAGCACTCTTCCCTGTGCCCAGGCCAGATTTCAGCCGGTCCTGGCAGGGCACCAATCGCCACTGCCTGGCTGCCACGGGCCCAGCCCCTGCCCAGAGGCCCCAACTCGGGGCAGAGTGACAGCCCGCACAGGCACTGAGAGGTAGCATCCCCTCAGGGGAGGAGGCTGACAGCCCTCCCGACCAACGGCAGCAGAGAACAAGGTCAGAAGGCGGGCCCGCCGGCGGCCAGGCGGAGTTGCGAGGTGGCGGCGCTGAGGGGAGAGCTGTGCCCAGGGCTGGGCTCCCTCCGGGGCTGGAAGGCTAGGCAGCTGTGGCAGAGGCCGCAGCAAAGGCTGTGCAGGGGCTTGGGGCGCTGGCACAGCTCCTGTGAAGAGAGCCTGGCAGGGACCTGGGGGATCTTCACCAAAGGCCGAACTCGAAGCCCAATCTTTAACCCTATCCCTAACTCTAGCTACTAACCTTAAGCCCTGCCCCTAAACCCAGCCCTTACATGAAACCCTAACACTGACCCTAAACCTAAATCTAACCCTAACCCAATCCTAACCGTAACAGTATGGTGGTGCCCAGGGACAGGACAAGGGCCCTCACAAGGAGACACGTCTGTGTGGTGAGGGTGCTGGAGCCCTGGAGCAGGCTGCTCAGAGAGCCTATGGAGCCTCCTGCTCTTGAGGCTTTCCAAAGCAGCCTGGATGTGTCCTGAGTGCCCTGCCCTGGGTGAGCCTGCTTTGGCAGGGGGCTTGGACTCGATCGACTCCGGAGCTTTGTCCCAACCCCCCCACCTCTGCGATCCTCTGACGTGAATTGATGCAAACCACAAGGCTGTCACGGAGGCCAGCTCCATCTTTATCCAAGTCAGTGCTCGGCGCTGCACAAGGCTTGCAACAGAGACGCACTGCCCCGAGAGCTTAGAAGAGACAAAGGACAGCAAGAGAACAACTTTGTAGTTGTTTCCCTACTTGAGCTTTTATCCCTCTGTGTGTTAGGCTCCCTTTGCTGGGCCCTCTTCAGCGTTTGCTGTGCAGCTGAAATGTCCCTAAGAGACCTAAGGGCAGAGACTCCCTCAGCAGACACTGCCCGTGGCCGAGGTCACAGCAGCTGCAGATGCTGTGTGATGCACCTCTCACGGAGCACAGAAGTGTGCAGGGCTTCTGCGTGGCATCAGACTGTCCCAGTGAAGGGACACAGCAAAGGGAAACTTACAAGCACAGATACGCAATATATTTACAAGTAATTTGTATCTGCCTACATCTCGTGCAAGGGTCGTGTTAGCCCTGAACTCTAGACAGGATAACCTTGGATGATCGCACTCTAGCTGCATATCTTGCTTCAAAATACAGCTACCTACAGACCCATGTAGACCACAACAGACCTCTTCAGAACCCTGCCAACCCCAGCACAATCCTGGCACACCCTTACAGACCCAGGCAGACTTCAGGTGATCCTACAGAGCCCTAGAGAAGTCTGCAGACCTCTACAGACCCCTACAACCTTTAAAAGATCCTTGCAGACATCTGTAGACCCCCTACAGATTTGTATCGATGCCTACAGATCACTAAAGACATCCGCAGACACCTCCAGACCTTTACAAACTTCTACAGACCTCTGCAGATACCTGTAGAACCCTACAAGCCATGCAGATCTGTAAGATACACCTGCAGATTTCTTACAGACTTTTAAAAGCCACCTACAGATCTGTCTGGACAGACAGAGACCTTTAACAGATGCCTACAGCCCCCTAAACATTACCCATGCAGAACCATAGTGAAGCCTCCGGATCTTTATGAGCTCCCTGCAGACACATACACACAGCATATACACACAGAGTTCTACAGATCCCTAAAGATCTCTGTAGAGCCCTGCAGACTCCTGAGCTGCAAGCTCACACTGTCTGCTCATGCCCAGCTCCTCCCAAGCACGCCCAAAGCCTTCTCCTCAGGGTTGCTTTTTATCACCTCCTCCCCCAGCCTGCAGTGACAGGCAGGCTTGTTCCCATCCAGCTGAAGGATCCTGCATTTGCTCTTGTTCAACCTCAACAACTTCACCTGGGCCCAGCTCTCCAGCCTGCCCAGGGTGCCATCCTGCCCCTCTGCCTTCTCCACAGCACCACTCAGCTTGGGGTCATCTGCAAAGCTGCTGCGGGTGCCCTCCATCTCACTTGATACAGTCTCACTTTAGAGACATTAGACAGAACTGTCCTGCAGTTGAAGGGTTCCTTCATGGAATGCAGAAGTGTTTTACAGAGTTATCAATCCTGCCTTCATTTTTCAAGTGAGCTTAAACACCTGAACCTGAATTTCTAAATCTCAATGCACGTCTGACTGCACTGCTTCTACTGGGGCACTTACTGGGACACACACAGCAAGAGAACTCCTTCTGCTCCTGGCCAGACAATTAGCTCAAGGCATTGCTACCACAAAGCCATGAAGCTGCCCAAGGTCAGACCCCTACAGACCCCTATCAAACCTTGCAGGCCTCTTCAGACCCCTACAGGCCTCTAAAAGATGCCTTCACACCCCTACAGACCCTGAGAACACCTATAGACAGAGGTCTATGTGCCAGTACAGACCACTTCAGACCTTTAAAAGGTGTCTACAGACCTCCACAGAAACCTACAGACACCTCCAGGCATTTAAAAGATGCCTTCAGACTCCTACTAGGCCTCTACAGACTCTCCCCAAAATGTTTTACAGAGTTGTCAATCCTGCCCTAATTTTTAAAGTTAACCTGTCAGAACCCTGCAGACTCCTGCAGTGCCCTCCAGACCCCTGGAGACCACTACAGGCCTCTGTGGGCCCCTGCAGAACCCTCCAGTAATAATAAAAATATATACATATTTTATTTATACATAAATAATATATTATGTTAATAATATTGTTTTTATTTATTCCTTTATATCTCTAAGTTCTATGTGCTGAAAGAGCACATCACAGAACCAGCAATGTGATGCCAAATCTTGCTCGCTTGCACTTGGTTTGCAGTTGCGGTACACAGGTCCTCTCAGTTCTCCTGCCACATGGGGCTGGGAACAGAGTGATGAACACCACTTAAAAAATGCCTGATTTTGGAAGACTTACTGCTCTTCAATTAGCACAAAGCTGTTCTCTTGATAAAATCCCATGTATCTCTGAACACAGCTACCAGAGAGCTGGAATCTCACCCCTGAAAGCAACAAGTAGAAAAATTAAGTGACTATTATCAATTAATATCTATTTCTATACTTACTTCTTTAATATCGGCTCCTGCTGCTTCCCTCTTCTGTTCTCTGCAAGCATCATGATGGGTGACCATGAGTGCTGCTCACAGTGTAGTGGAAGGGCAAAATAGGCCTAAGCATGTCCTAGCTTGCCCAGATATCTTTTCTGCTCTCTCTCTCTCCTTTTGTTGGGGGAAGCAAGGGTGGGAAAGGAAGACAGAAGGTTTGATGCCTCCTTCTCTCCTTCCAAACTTGTAAACAGAGTACCCTCGTGTTTATACACTTGTTTGTGTTCTGCCCTAAAAGGGCAAAAGCAAGCCCTGACTTCACCTAATATGGTTAAGTTTGGCTATCTGCCATTCTGATGGGCTCATCTGTGGCCAAAGGAACCATTAGTCTCAGGCTGCATTGGTAAAAAGGGATGAGGGTGTAAACACAACATGCTCTGCCTCAATGTGCTTCTGCCAGTGCTTCTGCCTTATTGAGCTTTCTGCCTCGCTGCTGTTGCATCCTGCAGTGCTCTGCAACAGTCTGCCTGCTACACAATAACAAGACCTGATGCTTTGGGTTTGTCTGCCTGGGAACTTGGTGTGTCTCAAGTTTACCAGAGTTAGCATTGAGTGCTTTCATGTGATAGGCTTGGTTAGCCAGCGTGACATTGTGCCCATCTGCACATCTGCAAGACATCCGTGACAAGACTGCACACCCGCAAGTCTTCTGCCGAGACTGGGAGTTATCCACAAATAATGTGGATTCACTAATCACAAGAACCATAGTCAGAAGGGACATTTAAGATCACCTAGTGCCAACTGCTCTGCCATGGGCAGGGACACCTCCCACTAGACCAGGTTGCTCAATGTCTTGTCCAGCCTGGTCTTAAACACCTCCAGGGTGAGGCATTCACAACATCTTTGGGTCAGGAAAAAAAACCCGAAAACCCAAGTTTATGTGTCAGCAGACCATGAAAAGTGTCTCCTTCAGCTTCTGCAAGCCATAAGTCATTCTTCTGCTCTAAACTAAAATGCTCTGCAGCCTCCAAAAGATAAGATGGACTCAGCTGCAACAGCAGGCATTTTCCGTCACTGTATCTATGCACTCACCATCACTGGATGTATTTCCACCAGCCTGATGACAAACTCTGACTCTCCTGACAGCCGCAACTGTCACACATCAAACATTGCACACAACAAACTCCATTTCCACCTCCTAAATCTGATTTTCAGGAAATCCAGACTAGCAGCTTTCATAGAATCATAGAAGAGCTTTTTTTCCATTCCCCCCAGTCCTATCACTACCTGCCACTCTAAAAAAAATGTCCTTCCCCAGCTTTCTTGTAGCCCACTTCAGATACTGAAAGGTCACAATAAGGTGACCTGGGAGCCTTCTCCTCTCCAGATTGAACAGTCCCAACTCCCTCAGTCTCTCCTCACAGGGGAACAGCTCCAGCCCTTTCCCACTTCTTGGGGGAGACAAAGCTGGCAGCGATGCCAAACTCTGCCACCTAGTGGCGTTTACACATCCAGCACATTTCTTATCCAGGTACCCACCACTACTCTTCAGCTCACGTTTGGATGCAGCATCCCTTTGTAGGAGAGAAGATTTGAAAGACTTGAAGAAAAATCTATTGAGAAGCTCCCCATGAGCCGGCATTGTGCTCATGCACCCCAGAAAGGCCAACTGTGTCCTGCTTCAGTAGGAGTGCAGGCAGCAGGGAGGAGGGGCGATTCTCCTCCTTTACTGTGCTCTGCTGAGACCCCACCTCAAATATTGTGCCCAGTTCTGTGTGTCCTCACTGTAAGAGTGACATAGATCTGTTTGAACAAGTCCAAAGAAGGACCACAAAAATGATCCAGGGGCTAGAATACCTCTGCTAGAAGGGAGATGGGATTGTTCAGCCTGGAGAAGAAAAGACTCTGGGGGGAACCTTGTAACTGCTTTCCAGTACCAGAAGGGAACTTTATAGGCAGTATGGAGAGGAACTTTTTACAAGTGTCCAGTGACAGGACAAGGGGAAATGGACTGAAATTGAAGGAGAGTAGGCTTAGATTGATTCTTAGGAAGCAATTCTTCACTAGGAGGGTGGCAAGACTCTGGAATAGATTGTGCAGAGAGGTGGATGCCCCCTGCCTGGACCTGTTTTCCTTTCAAGGAAGAAACAGTTCACAGAAATTCCAGCTCAAGAGGCAAGACGTGCTGAAATACCCTGGCTACTTGCCCCACATGGTATACAGGGACATTTTTACTTCCTTGCAGGCTTATTCGCCGGAGAATACTATCTTTGAGGGGTGGGGGTGTGGAGGAGGTGTGGAGTACAACAGGCAAAAACTAGAAGTGTCATCAACTTCTCTTCTGACATCAGACAATCAAGGCAAACAAAAAGAGNAAAAAAAAAAAAAAAAAAAAAAAAAAAAAAAAAAAAAAAGAGTTCACTGTAGTAGTGAGCGAAAAGACATAGGGAACTCTTGTGGCCACCACAGGTCACAGGTATGCAGGACACCATTGTTTTAAGGATGCATTCTTTGCTCCTGGGCTTGGCATCAAGTACATGTACACTAAGCACAGCAGAACACAACGTGGAGTTCAGTAAAATCAGCATTTTAGGCACGCAGCTGAAAATGGTTGTGGTGCTAAAGGCTATTGCTTAGCATCAGAGGTGGTAGAGTTAGAGGATGGTTGGAGTCGATTTTAAAACTGTTTTCCAATCAAAGTGATTCTAGGATTGCAAAAATGGAATTTAGCCCTGTGAAGCCAAACGACTTCCTTAAGCACCTGCAGACAGGCACAGAGAAACACACCGGGGCTGATGATGCTGTCAACAGTGGGACATGTGGTGCTGGATCAGACCAAATCATATGTCCTCAGTAGGGGAAATTAAACTTACAGAATGTGCTGGCTTGAGGCTAACTGGAATATTTTAATGGAGAAAATTATATTACAGGCTGTGAAAAGGAAACAATGGTGATGTCCACTCATAGGCTTGCTGAGATGTATAAGAACACAAACATAGATAAGACAATGTCTCTCAGTCTCTCTTGCTTTTTTGCCTTCACCTCTCTGCTGAGCAACCTAGCTAACCACTTTTCTTCTAACTCCCCTTGCCGATCCTCTGAACTCACCTTGCACGTAAGGCAAACCCTGGAGTAAGGTAGAGAGGTGGGGAGAAGGTGGAAGGATGGTTGGCAGCCCCTCCTGGGGGCTCATTTCTGGGAAGAGTGTTGTGTTTCTGTATTACCTTTAACTTGTATATTTCTGTAAATATTCCTGTACATTGTGTATATATCTGCTTGTGCTAAGCTATTTTTCTTCTCCAGGCTCAGGAAAAATGCATCCCAGAAAAGAGGAAGGCAGGTAAGAACGACAGGAGGCCTACTTGGATGAATAGAGAGCTCCTGGACACACTTAAATGCAAGAAGAAAGCTTATAGAGAATGGAAGCAAGGACAGGGGACATGGAACAAGTACAAAGATACTGTTTGTGCAGCCAGAGCTGAGGAAAGGAAAGCTAAGGCACAGGTAGAATTGAATCTGGCCAGGGACATTAAAGGGAACAAGAAGAATTTCTTCAGGTACATTAATGAGAAAAGGAGAACTAGGGAAAATGTGGGACCCTTCCAGAAGAAAAATGGAGAGCTGCTGACAAAGGCTGAGGTGCTCAATGACGACTTTGCCTCAGTCTTCAACAGCAAGGGCTCCAACTACAATGTCCAAGTTCCAGAGGGTAAAAGTAAGGACTGGGAGCAGGCAGATCTGCCTACTATAGTAGGAGATCATGTTTGTGAGCTCCT
>VWZE01018468.1:0-21130 GCA_013396675.1 Eubucco bourcierii
TCCCCTTCTCCCCTGCCTGTCCTTCCTGAATAGTCTGAAAAGCTGCTGATTGCTTAGCATGCCTTACTGTCATTCAGTGACCTTTAGAAGCTAAGGGATGTCTCTCCCCACCTTGGATCAAATAATTTCCTCCACCTAAACACGTTAACATTTTACATTTTACAACTCCTTTTACACATGGGGAAAAAAAAAGAAAAGAAAAAGAAAAAGAAAAAAACCCCACAACCCAACAACAAACAAACAAACCACCAAAAAACCAACAAGTTGTCAATCCTTTCCCCAGGATTTTCTCATGAAAACATGACTACTTCCTACTCTTCTGCTGTAAAGGGGAAAATCCATTCATCCTCTGACATTCACCCTTTGCAGTTACTGCAGAAGATAAGCTAATGACCCAAGATTTGCAAGGGGACTGCCCCATGCTGTGACTTCCAGGTTTGTAAAGGCCACATGGAAAGTTTCATTTGTCTCATTAACTTTCCCACTGTACCAACCAGAAATTTATTATACAGTACTTTTCTCTTTCAACTTTTACAGTTCATATACCTCAGCAGGAGCCTGGACACGCTGACCCAGGACGCCCCTTCCAGTCCTAGTTTCCTATGAGATGCACAAAAACAAATCACAAAGGTCCAAAGCAGTATTTTGAGAAACTCTAGATTAGATGAAGCACAACAATGGAACATATAATGACAACAACAACCTTCAAGGTAGTATGAAAGACACAAACCACATTGTGTTGTATATAAACTACACAAACATTTCCACTTGGTTTCCTAAGGAAATGAGGCTTATGCAGTCATGCCGTCTGGCTCTTCATGTCCCCCCCTAGTAACTTTCAAACTCAGTGGCATATTTCAATGCAAGTTGTCAGGGGAGAAGCAAAAGACTTGGAGATAATTATGTTCCTGCAGGTCTTGTCATTGCACAGTGGAAAGAGACATGAATTAGTGCCCCCGGCTGAGGAAAATCTCCTTGAAGGTGTGGGATCAATGGTTATTTGTCCAATCAGTACAAATCAGCTTATTTCTAGCCTTTGGATCAGTACATGGGTGGCAGAAGCTGCTTTTTGCCCTTCTGGTCATGAGTGATTCTGGAAAGGATCTAGGGATCTCATGAAGGTCTCTAGAATATGCATGGGATGCAGAGGACATGGCTCCATTAGGAACTGAACTGCTGTTGCCTACATTTTTTCACAGAACAAACAGAGGAGTTTCTGGTTTTAATCCCTTGGCTGCACTATTTCTGTTCCATCAGTTCTTCCACTGGCCTCAAAGGGTTGGAATCCAGTACGCAGTCATTGAAGAATGCTTGGTCATACTACTGGCTATATTTTCCATTTAAGATCAAGAAATTTATTACTGTGCTCAGGATTCCCTCAGACCTTTCAGAGACTCTTCTAGAGAGGGTATGTCCCAGCCTCCTAACCTTCCAGTAATTTATTAAACCATGTGAGTCCCTGCTGACACGCAAGGTTTACACTTTCTCACACTGAGATACTCATTTTATTCTTTTGTCACCCTTTGCTTGAGGGTGTCCTTTGGAACCAGTTCATCTTTCACAGTTACCTTCCTTTCCCCCCACTCCTGTCTTCTCTTTTTATCCTCAGATCACATACACTACTAACTGCCATATGCAGAGGTGTTCTGAGACACCTGTTAAACTCATGCTAAGCGGAAAGAAAAACGAGAAGACACTCCTTGAAGTTTTGCTGCTGACATGCATCATATGGAAACGTTTTGTGAAAGCAGTTGACTCCAGCATCCCATGGAGCATTCTAAATCCTATCCTGCACTTAGAAAAAAAAAAAATTAAATTAATATGTCTGGGTGCAAGAAAAATCACCCTAAAAAAAAGAGCTAACACTCTGAAAAATACCTGACACTGTTTCCAAGCCACTAAGAAAGTCGAACAGACAAGGTAGTGAAGCAACTTGAGAACTGAGCAAAAGAAAAAGAAAGCTTTAATCCAAATTAATCTTGAAGTACAATACTTAAGGATACAGCAAGGTCTCTCTGCTTAGGGTAACAGCTATTAAGTACTTAAACACAGGGAGGAAGGATATCGCACGTCAAATAGACAGAATACTCATGACAAGTTGGGGAGTCTTTTAAAAGTCAGATCAATTCTATCAATAAATTAAAGACTGCAATGCTTTACACATCTGGGATGGAAAGGTTCCTCCTTTTCTAAGTTGTCTGGCTCTTCTTTTGAAGAGATGGTGATTTTTTAATTAGGTTTGTGCTTGCATTCTTTGCTGAAAAACAAGTTACTTGCTGCAGATATAGCCATATTTTTAAGAGATCCACCATCAGACATTATTTTTAGCAACTATTTAACAGTTCTGCCAACAAAGTATTACTCTTAAGAATTAATGAACGGGTAATGTTGTTAAAACAGTCGTTTTCAAGAAGGACCAAGCTAAAACGAAACTGCAGTTAGGACTTCTGAACAAACACCACACCATACACCAAACCCAGCGTTACAACTCTGTTAAACACTGTTGCTGAAGTTGTTCTGTTATTTGAATGGATATGAATTGTGAGAATTGGACTTTTGCTTTTTAATGAGTTATTGATTTTAGAAAAATCACTGTAGGCAGAAAATCCATACATTAACAGGCTGGCTTCACTCTCCAAGATGTGTTATTTTAGAGCACTACTGAGAAAATTCAATGCATAAGTCCTTTCAGCAACTCTAGACAAGACAGATCAATGAGCCTCTTAGACAGAGATCAGCACTTTGCAGTACTGATCAATAAGGAAATACCTGAGACTACTCCCTCAGAGGCATTAAGATGTTGACACTTTTTAGGTTCGACAAAGACTTGGGATACAGAACTAGGAGGTGAACTCTACACAAAAAAGCTTGTGGATTCCTAGCAGATTTTCCTGTGCATGAAAATCCAGGTCTTGGAAATGAAGTGCTTGTGAGGATGTAAAGGAATATACTTTTAAAATCAACAAGATGTAAAACCAGATGTGATTTTGAAGGGGAAAAGAAGAAAGCCAGCAAAACGCTAGACAATAGAAATCCCCTAAAACACCTGAAGCACACAAGCTATATATATCTTCACTTCAGGAAAGCATCCCTGTTCCAAAGAGGTGTTTATGCACACAGTTACACGCTATCTATAAGAAGGCTATGTGTTTAAGGGTTGTCAGAGTCTGGATCAGTAGCTTTCTAGAAAATATGTCCAAATACATTCAGAGAACATTCCTGAATCTATGAAATAAAACAGAACAGACTTCTGAGGTGGACTTTTTGTCTGGGCTCACTTGTTTCTTAAGTTCATCCCCCACTTCCCCCGCTCTCTGCCCCCAAAAAACCTAAAAATCAGTATAAATTAAATTCCTACTTTGACTGTCTTAAGTGTTAAAGGTAATCACTTCCTTGTGACTTGTTAACTGACAAATATTTCCAAGTTAAACATTGATTTTCCTTTGCCTCCTTTCATTCCTACCTTGAGCAATGTCTCAGACTGTGGGATTACAAAAAGAGTACATACATATATCACTCATTTAAGGTTCCATGGACTTCGGAATCATTAGGTCTTTATACAGCAAACCTACAGCAGCCAGGTCAGACCACATCTTTGGAGAGTGCTATTGCTGTGAAACCGAAGTAGTTAAAGTTAAAAGAGGTGCAATCCAGGCCACTATCTGACAGGAAATACTTCTGCAGAGATAACTGAGTGGAATTCTACAGCCTGAAAAATACATATGGTCCTATTAGACAGTTTTGAGTTTCCTTCTCATCTAAAATCCATTAATTTAGTTAGGTTTCCTTAGTAAATGAAAGAGCAACTTTTGGTGAGATGCAGATGTATTTACATCTTCACTAAGATTCTGCTGTGCCTCTTCAACTCAGTATTGTCCCAACATTGGACTAACTTCACTGTGATTTTACTGCTTTCTCTTTATGAAAGTAATCACAAAACTGTGATGAAGCACAGCATCCTATTAAAAAAATTTTAAAAGTAAAATGTCAGTGGATTAGACAAAGCCTGGGACAAAAATCTTCTGAATTTTGGATCTGCTTTGCTACTTGTTCCCAAGAGCCAAGTTACTTGCTTCATTTTTCTGCCTTATTTTTTTTTCTTAAAAGTAAGAGAAAAGCTGCCTGCCTGTTTCATTCTCAAGTATATGGTAAAAAATAATTGATTTTCGTGCTTGTTTGGTTTATTTAGTTTACACGAATGTAAAAAGGCCCTCGACCAGGGAAGCTCCTAAGCACATAGCACAAAAAACTGTAGAGCTTTCTGTGAGAACAGAACACCTTCAATGTGACCTTCACAACTGTGAATTCTCATCTTGCTTTCATTGTACTCACTGAAGTTCACCAGTACATTTAGGAGTTCTTGTTAAAATGGATTTCCCCTTCTACACTTCCAATGAGCAAACTGGTCCTCCAGCCTGGCTGTCCTGGACATGGTGGAGACTGCGTCAATGAATGTAGGCAAGAGAAAAGCATGTTGGAGAGAGATGGAAGGGAGATGATCAGGGTTTTATCTTTCTTCTCCAATGAAAAAAGTAATGATATAGAAGGGCAGTAGAAAACATTTGAGATAATTCTCTGTGTTCCTCAGGTTTAAGCAGGGGTCAGCTCCTGTACTTTCTAAGGAAAAATAGTATAAAGGAACCCAATGGTTATACACCATAAGGAGTATGCGTCAGTTTAACTGCTTAATGGGAACATTTAAGGCTCTGGGAAACTGAATTTCCAATATGCTCTGATATTTGTCAGTCAGATATCTCTCTAGCAAATCAGGCTCCAGAATTCAGTGATGCTGCTATCAGGAGTGAAGGAGGCTCTTGGATTGGTAAAACACTTTCTCCCTTTATGTGGATCACCCTCTGAGAGCTGCAAAACAATAGGAAGAAGGTAAACAAAGGCAGCATTCTGCATGGAATAAAGAATTTTAAAATCCCACCAAAGACAAAGCCCTTCAGAAAGAGTGCAGAGGTGAGGGAAAGGTAAACAGTAAGTTTCCTTCTTAGCCAACAGGAACAGTCTCCTTTCAGGTAATAGCTGATTCTGAAGCCAGAGATGATTTAGTTAAATTAGACAGGGGAGGCAGACTGTTAAGTGTACAGGAGTGCTATGATGAAACAGTACAGAAAAAAAATATGGAAACATTCTGTTAGTAATTGATAGCTGAAAATACAAGCTGGTATGAGGGTCGGGTTGGTATTACAGCATGGGGGCAGGGGGAAAGAGAGAGGAGTACTGTTAGAAAGATTTAGAAATAACCCCGCTAGAACCTGCCAAAAAAAAGAAGCCATTCTAGCCTTAGGGGTAAGGGATGAAGACAGTTCTGACAGATCTGAGAGACAATATGCAGAACAAGAGACCTGTGGCAAAAAAAATCAGACTCCACAAAAACAAGACATAGTTCACGACTAAGAGAAGCCAAGACAACATCTGGTATTTGGGAAAAGATACCAGAATTGCAATGGCTCACATCACTTTGGCATTTGCAAACTCTTGAAGGGAGGTACTGGAGAAAGTCCAGCACAAAGTCAATGGTCACTGCATGACTAGGTCAGAAAACGTTGCAGGACATTAGATAATGCTGCAGAGGACCAGTTGACTTCAGAGTAAGTGGGTTGTTTCGTTCAAGTTGAACACAGATGTATAAGACAATCTGATCTCAGAAAAAGCAGTACTGGTGCTACCTAGTCAATATTAGACAGCCTTGGATAGCCATAAAAAACAGTCAACAAAGAGGCAAAACTCTTCGCTTTACTAAGGAAATGTAAACTAAGCATTGAAATAGATAAACTAGAGAAATACGTTGTGTAGCACTACCAAGAGAAACTACCTGCCATGGTTAGAAAACATGTTTCTGGGTGTTCTTGAGAGCATACACTCACTGCAAGGTTATAGTGCAGAAACAATTGAAGACTTTGGGTAAACTTCCAAGGGTGAGCAAGTTCTCCAAGTACACAAAACTTGGAGACCCCAAACATGTGACACTTCACTTTCTTGAGAAAGTGTCCCTGGAAGCTACCGGAACATATGAACAAGATTACTGTTCGAGAATAAGTAGAAAAGACAAGAGTCAGTTCAATCATCAGTTCAGATGGAGGGGGAAAAAATGAGTTTTCCAGCTCTGTACTGACATTTCCATTCTTTCTCAATCAAAAAAAACCCCAAACCTTCAAGTATGCTCATTCAAGCAGTCAAAGAGATCAGACATAGAGATACATTGGAAGAGTAGTGTGTAATATGAAGATAATGCTTAGTCTAACCATCCAATATCAATCTGAGAGGACAATGGCAGGAAACAGACTCAACATCAAATCAAAGTTAAAAAAAACCCATAAAAATCTGAATTCCCTTGGGAATTTCTAAGGTGAGTACCAGCACAGCCTTGACAGCTGAGATGCTGAGGTTTCTGAAGACACAGAGCTTGCTGTAGTAGCACAGAGCATCCTCAGCACTGAATGAACATTACTAATTAGTAAATAGATATTTAGATATCTAGATATTTACATAACATAAAATGCTATATTAGGTTGATGTTTCATGGGAAATTATGTTTAACATAATTGATGAGTAAATTGGAATTTAATCTGTGACACAATGTCATATTAAGTAAAGCTAGGTCTGTGGCATGGACACCTTGGCTCCAAGTAGGTACGCACAGCAGAAAACTGGATGCTGCACTTGCTTTTTACATGTTTCTCAGTGATAATAGTCCTCTGCCAAAACTTGCAAGGCTGTACCTATATCAAGTTCATGGTGAATGAGGTAAGGCTCTGCTCACTCTGATGTAATCCGCAATAAATGGGATGGAGAAGCGATCAGATTAAAGAAGTGGGTCAGATCTGCCACTGGCGCCACTCCACTGACGTCAATGGAACTAAGCTGACTTACACCAGCTGAGTATCCGGCCTGGAGGTTTCAGTGTATTTAAACAAAATAAAAGAAAATGCACATTAAAAGCTCCCTTTGGAAGATCTGAAGTCCAAATCCTTCATTTCTAAATAGAGTAAATAAATGACAAGAAAGCAGTTACCGTAGACATCACCCGTTACATGTCAACAATGAACAGAATAAAGGTCAGGCCATCCTAAATCTTTAACTGCCCTTACACTCCTGAGTGAGAAACAAACTGATAGTTCAGCACAAAATCACCTTAACTCTTACCCAAAACAAATATCTTAGCAGCAACTGTTCCTGGAATGAATCCATTGGCTCATGAAACATTAATTTTCATCCACATTGGGCAAATAAGGCTACAAAATAAAGTTTAGCTTCTTCTCAGAACTGGGTCATACCTTTATTGCTGAAGATAACAGTGCTTGTGGTCTCTATATAGGTATACAAACACCTTCTGAAAACAAATCCATGTGGTTCAGGTGTTCCTCAGACTCAAGTTCACCCCTCCTACATCTTTATCCTAACTCTAACACCATTTCCCTTGGAAAATGTCCCTATAATTGCTTCTCTTCTAAATCATACTTGGAAAATATTCCATACACAATCACTCTAACCTATGTTTCAAATTTACTCCAACCATAGCAATTTCTAGGTGCTTCTGTTCCCACTGTGTTGCTTTAAAGCACTGCTGTTTCTGCTGAGGCCTAGAAGAGAGTTAGAGACTTTTAACATGTTTTAAAAGTCCATCAGAAATCAGACATTCAAGAAGCACTCAAATTGCCTTGTTGGATGTACAAATACAGTTTGGTATCTCCTGGCTCTCTACTGCCTATGTTTGCCACAATAAACTTAGCTGTGTTTTACAAATGCAAACTGCCTCTGCAAATATTCGCCAGTATATTGGTTTATATTTGTAATGATGATTTTTTTTTCCCTCACAGAAAGAGTAACTATTTTTCACTTCACCCTCAGTTTTGAGGTCTTTCTGGATTCCAGTTTTCTGTCATCTTGGGACTCAATTTATATCTGCTTTGCGTTATGGAGAGCAGGAGCATGGATGCAAACCTGGGAAGGATGATTTGCTACTCTAATCTTTCCTCCTTCACATGGAATTACTGAATCTTTCTTTGTTGGTGTGTATCTGTATGCTAAAAACTCTCCTCTCCAGACATCTACCCTGGGTAGTTGCATGCAGGGTGTCTTGTGTCAAACTTACACTGCCAGCATTCTTAAAACGCTACAGCTAGAGCACAGAATTTGACCTATAGCAGAGTGGAGGAAAAGTTCAAACAAAAAATGAGATATCCATTCCACGCTCTGAATTCCACTAAGTCATTTCCTCTTCCCAACGTACTGCAGATTCTCATCGGAGAGGCAATAACAGACAGAAACCTTGCCAGTTTTTATTTTAGTTATTTAGAATTCATAAAATTTCTCCAAGCAATTGCACAGATTTCAGGCTTCTCTTTGATCAGCCTTTGCAACAATGACTCTGGGCCTTTGCCTAGGTATGATTCCTCAATCCCAAAACATACAATGGAAGTGCTCTAGCCCACAGAAAGCCTTCTCATTAAAGCTCTAATCTGTTCCACTACATTCTTGCAAGACAGAATTATCCAGCTTTAAAGCATGCCTCAATAGTGAGCCGTAATAAGACTGATAGAAACAGCTTAAGTAATTGGATTGCTATATGGTATTGAATGTCTGACAACAAAAGATATCAATCTCTATTCTACTACCGAATCTTTGTTCCAGCAACAAATTCATTTAGCAATGCACTTGGAGGCTTGCAGTCCCTGCAGGAGGAATAACAGACTGGGGACACAAAAGCAGAGCCATCTGATGAGCACAGAGAAAGCAACTGTGCCATTCCAAGAAGTTAATTACAGTGGACAAAAGCACAAGACTATAACTTGTTGACCATTACCATAATCACATTACTGTAGTCTTTTATTCCCAGGAGCAGAGGGTCTATTCTTTCTTTCCATTTGGCACCATGCATCGTATTTATGTTTTGTCACCTGAAATGTACTGTAGATAGCTGGGGACGTCACACTTCTGCTTTGGCAATTTTTCTTTAAAGATTTTTTTTTTTCAAGGCTGGTTTACAAACACTGTAAGCAGACTACTTTTATTTTAGCTTTGAACAAAGACAATGGCTGCCAAGATTTTCTGCAAATGAAAATTTGTAAGAACGATTGCCTGTGAAAGCTTCTACTTACGACACATGATACTTCTACGAATTATGTATATTGCTGTTACTCAGACACTATAGAATCAGTTCTTGACACGCTGTTTACACCCACACCACTTCTTGAGCTAAATATATCCCACACTTGCATATAAACTAACAGAAGGGAGATTTAGACTCATTTTACAATGAGGGTGCTGAAACACTGGCACAGATTACCCAGAGAGATGGTAGACGACCCACCCCTGGAAACATTCCAGGTCAGGTTGCTCTCAGCAATCTGATTTAGCTGAAGATGTCCCTGACCACTGGTGTGCGTGTGTGTGTGTGCATGTGTGTGTGTGTATGTGTGAACTAGATGACCTTCAAAGGTCCCTTCCAATCCAAACTGTTCTATGATTTTATCATTCTATGATATTCAACAATGTTTTAAATCCTTCTAGTTATTCCTGATTCATCCCACAGTAAGGGTCCTTACAATAACACATGACGAATATTTTGCTTCACAGAAAAGCAAGCTCCAAGACCTTTGAAGTCAATGACTTCATGGAAAGAGTCACTAGGACACAGCATTTTCGTAATTGTTAGACACAGTAACATGTCATAGAGCGAAGATAACTAGAATTGAGGGAGCTGGGTGTCATCTGTGTCTGCGAAAAACCTCAGCTTTTGATTCAGTATGTCATGAACTGATGCACATGAGTCTAGCATGAAGTTAATACAAAATACAGCCAAAGTTTAAAAAAAAAACTAGAACCCTTCTTCAAAGTAGCTTGAATGGCACAGTGAATTAAGTCCCAGTCACTTAGAATTAAATAAATGATGCAGTGCCAAAAGCTGTCTGAATGTATTTTTTTTTAACATTACCATCAGCTTCAGTAGAGCAGTAAGTACTTCCCAGTCTGGAAGATGGGGAGAGATGGGATTGTTGCACTGGAAAAGAGTAGAGCGGTGTTCATTCCTCCCAGAAAGCTCCAGACAGAAGATCAGGAAGAGCTCTCCAAGAAAAGGGAATAATGAACAAAAAAACATGGGAGAATATCATGATCACCAACTTTCTCTGGTGTTCAAGCAGAAGAAAATTGTTAAATAAAGTAGCAGGAATATGCCCATAATCCATCATGCATTCATAGTTTCTGTACAAAGGGCCAAATACCTCTGCTAATTAACTGAAGAATCACAAATTAGGAGAACACCTTTTAACTAACCAGTCAGGACAGTAAGACTGTTGCTAAAGGAGGCACTGAATTGCCAAGTGCTAGTTGAACAACTAATCCTCAAAAGAAGCTCTAGTCTCTCCAAACATCACCCACTCATGGTCAGTCATGGAACACCTTAGTTAGTCATCACGGCCCACATCCTGCCTCTGTAGTGAACCATCTCTGTCACAATGCAGCTCCCAAATCAAGGAAGGGAGGTTTAGAGAAACATGCTTCTCCAGACCTCAGCTGTCCAGTGTAATTTCTACTTTGTTACAATGCATCTCACTCAAATCAAACCTTTTCACACCCCAAAAATTCCCTTGTGGACCAGCCAAACCCTGAAAAATTTCAACCAAAGCAAGACCTGCTATTGAACAAGAAACTTTCCAGTCGAACCCTGGGGAGAGCACTGGATGACTACAGGGCAGTTTGATAAAAGTCACTCACCACTGACCGGAATTGCTCTGTGGTACAGCCTCACACACCACAGCAAATTTCCAGTCATACATAACCCATATTCCAGCAACAGCTCATCAACATCCAAACCCAAAAATCCCCATCTCTCCTGAAGCTTTTCTCACCTCCATAATGGCAACACACTACAGAGCACTGACCACAGAACTCAGCGTTCAGACATGGAAACTGAGGCACCGAATGGCAGTGTGACTTGCTGGTTAGTTAAACCTAGACCATGGGGGCTCTGATCACCAGGTGCCTCTTGTCCTGCATCTTACAACGAATTCAGCGGTGAATCCAGGAATGCCCCCAGAGGTTTTGCTTGAATTGTGACAACTTCTAAATTCAGGTCTGACTTTTAATAGCAGCATTACTAGTTTGGAAACACTAAACAGTACAGACACTTCTCTATGCAGAGTAATGATTAAAATCAGCACTGCTGCAGGATCCCTTGAAATTCACTGAAGATTTATTCTTTAAAGAAGAGAATGATTTATGTCAATAATTATCTTCAGGCGGGTTAAATTATGTGCTTTCAGGGCTCTTATTCACCACAAAATTAAGAACACTGGGTGCCAGCCATGGAAGCTCCATGATCCTTTGAGACTCACTACTGACGGAGACTCATCCCGACCCAGAAGAAGGAGCTGTCTCTTTCCCATGGCCACAAAATGCCATCCCTGACCTTCTGCTTGGCTCCACCATTTGCACAAATCCTTTGGCTTCCCCCTGCTTGACCTCCTGCAAGTCGCAATGGACATATAAGGCACATGGCTTCCTAGGACCACACCAGGCATGCTCTAGGTCAGTGTCGTGACAGAAGACTTAGGCTCTGAAAAGACTGACTGATTACAAGCCAGATGCCCCAAAGCAATAGCATTTCCTAACAGTATCTGCTCTAAAATGTTCTAAAAGACTAAAGTTTTTTCAAGGAAGTGGTAGTTTTCCACCAGGAACTTTGAATGCACCTTTGTTAAGAATACAAAATTTAAGAAAGTTTGTCCTGCACCTTACAAGAGAGGATCCAAGCTTCAGCCATGAGTCAAAGAGTACATTTATCATCATGTAAAACTACTTTTTTTCTGTCTTTGATGAAACAGGCTAAAAGTCCAGATGGAAGAAAGTTGTTGGTGAACTCTTGCTAATAAATAATCTCTTCACATCCAAAAACCTCAAATCCAAACTTGAATAAAAGGGGTTTGTGTCAAGCAAAGTTTTGGAAGAACGACTTTCCCCCACTGCTGGAATCCATTTGTCTGTTTCATAGACAAGAATCCTCGGTTGTTGATTCTCCTTTTCCCTTCCCACTCCATTATTTCTATTTCGCTTGATTTCAGCTTTTGCTCCCTTTACGGTTTTACAGTTTTGACACAGTAAACAAAAGCCAGTTGTTCTGTGTATACTGGACTTGTTCCTGTTCCTCTCACCACAGACCACGATCACTTGAAATGAACCATCCACACTGCCTAATGCTCAGTGTCAGCAGCAAGACACTCTGAAACATGGTGAGTGCAAGCCTTCCTAAAACACACACTCCAGAATTAAAGATACTCAAATGTACAGGAAACATTCAAAATTGTAATGTGATGATCCTACCACAGGCCCTGAAACAACAGATTTGCTGTACCACCATGCTATGAGTGACTATCAATTTACCTCCAGCAGCAATGTGAAAGACTATGCTCAGGCTGAAAAGTCATGATTCTGTAATTTAAATATCTTTATTTTCACTCAGCTGTAATTATTAAGCAGTAGCAACACAACCATGCCTACCTGGCTTAGCCAAGCCACTGTTTTCTTAGCAACAGAATTCATTATACTTCTACTTTGATAGTCAAAACCTAAAATATAAGAACCTTGGATGAGGTAAGTGCTATGAAGTCTCCTCCACACAGTTGTTTATAATACAGGTGCATTTAGCATAAATGTTGCTACTTTCCTTTTTCAAGAGTGTCACTATGTAAGTTTCTTATCTGAAATGCTGAATCCACATAAAGGAGAGAAATAAGAAAAAATAAGAGCCCCAAGACTGACAAATGGGGTGAAAGAAATATCTGGAAGAAATAGCCTGAAAACAGTAGGATTATCACTGTTAAATGAAACTGAGATGAGAGTTACATAACACATCAACCATATAGAAATCAAGCTGTATGTTCTTCAACCTCTCTCATAATAGAAGACAAGCATTCTACTAATGAAAAATAAGAGAATATTTTAAAGTAATTTTAAAGAAGTCTCAATACGAATCTGCGGAAGTCTCTGCCAAAAGAACAACTGGGAAACCAACAATTCTCCATTTGAAAATTAATTAGTGTGATTTATGACAAGATGCAATACAACAGTATAAAGCCCAGTGATTCTGATCCAAACTAGTAACTACAGGTTCAGGATATTCTTTTTCTTTAGGCAAATAATTGATTGCTTCCTAATTTCTTTGCTCCTTGTACTACCAATACTAACAAAAGTTACTGCACTGGATATCTTATCTGGTATGATAACATTCATGCTTCTCTGTGGTTTTCCCCCTTATCCAACCGACTTCTCATAATATAGTGATAGTAGTAGCACTGTCCTCCTTTAAAAACAGTCCCTTTCTAGTTCAGAGTTGTTAGAAATAGTGCTTCTTCTATGAAAGCCATTCCGATTATAGCTTTTTTGGTGACAAAAAGCCAACGACTATTTTGAGCAAGAGCACAATTCTTGTGCTAACATACATAAGTGTAACAGATACACTGAGGGAACCACACTGGAATAAAAGCAATTGCTATATTGATGGTTATGTAAAAGCAGCTGTTTCTAATGTTTAAGATCTTCTTTACAGGCTTTTAAGCTTATGAAAGTTTGGGGGCAACGGTTTGTTTAATTTTTTTTAAACTTTGTATTATAGACTAATCTGTTTTAACTGTGGTCAAAGTTATCAAACATTTTATCATGTTTTAGAAAGTTGTGTCCTGATGAAAAATGTCTACAATAAAAACTCCACAGGTCCTTTGAGATCAGTTTTCAAGTTATGTTTTATCAACAGCGGCTGAACCATCAGAATGAAAGACTAGCCTTGTAGTCAATCCATGGGGCACACTGCAAGGTATATCAGCAAAAGAACTTCAGACAATTGATGTCTTCAGTTTCATGTTAAAGTATATATTTCATTTCCTGCCTGGGTTGGTTTTGTATAAGATCCAGGTTAAGTGCTTATTCTTAAGCAGGTTTTCTTACAACTTTAATTCACTTCATGTCTCTATGCCGTTTTTCTGTCTCAACTACTTAAATTCAGTTTTATGAACCATGGTTTGATATAACTGATCTCTGATACCAGTTATCAATGCTAAGCACGGCTATCAAAATCATACTGGTCTCGCAAGTATCATCTGCTTGCCTTTCGTCTCTGTACAAGGCCTTCACCACGCGATTTGTCATCCTTATAAAGAAACTCCAGTAGGACTCTCCATGTATCTGAGGCCATCTGGACACAGTGGGACAGTATAAAAACTCCTAGACTCAATGAGAGATTTTCTATTCACTTTGAAACCTTCTGTAGAAAACTACTCAGATGGCATCCAGACTACTTTAGGGCTGGTCCACTCCCTACCTTACAAGTTCTCTTCAACCTTTCTCCCGTCAATGAATTTCCTCTCCAAACTCTCAGCATCTTCTTCTCTGATGACGCAGATCACCTCGTTAGCTGCTGGACACGGTGCTGACCAAATTTCAGATCCACTGGCCATATATCTACCAGGAACAAAAGAGGTCACAAATGTAATTTTCTTCTGTACTTGGAAAACATCACTTTGGGAATAAATGGATCAAAAGTCCTTTAGTAGCAAGTTTCCCTTAGCAAAGCCAGTTTGGGCTTGGAGATAATCCTCTTTTACCAACCCCCTTCACATTTTTGGTAATCTACAGTCACAAAAATAAAAAGCACATCTGAGTAGAAAAACAGAAGTCACTGCATGGACGTACTCTTTTCAGAACACCAGTTTTATTTTGCCATCTCAGGTCTGACAGTTTTCCATTTTGTCCCTTGACATGGATAGGTTGAAACAACCTAAAATCAAGCCATGCACAAACTTCTGTACAGCAACAAATCTGCCCAGTCACTTGTCATCAGTGACTGCAGTGCACTCACCCTGCTGACAGAGCACCATAAGCAGTCTTTCTAAGGGAAACCTCATGCTTAGAATCACAGAAGAGAGAACTGTCAAGTCTTATTTCCCTTCTTAATGGGGTAGTAAATGGGCTGGCATTTTTTTTACAAGCATCTAACTTGTGAATTGATAGTGTTTACTCTTGGCTATTATTTTTAAGGAAGCCTACTCTGGCCACAGTACAAACATCCCTTTTGCTGCAGGCTGCCCCTTTGTCTAACAATCTGATACGCAGAGGCTATTGACTGGTCCACTGCTCACACAGAGATGAGCTTCCCCGGAAATATAGAACTCAAACTTTCACTAGTCTCCATTCAGGTTAAAAGCAGCCATCCCAAAAAAAGCTTCAAAGAAATTTCAAACAATTCCAGAGTCCTAAAGACACAAAAGATTCCTGGAGGAAATACTCGTCTGGTGCAAACAAACCTCTGCTGGTACAGTGGGACAGCATTGTTTTCCACCTACTCCATAGCTATCCAAGTAAGAGTCTTCAGAGGAGCAGTATTTTTGCAGCAAACTGCCCTTCACACAGTGAGTAGGCCAAGGGGAAGATGGGAAGGTGCGACGTATATCCTGTGACCTGCACAGGATGGGTGCAGTGGGGCCTGCCCTTCCTGATGGAACACAGAGGGAAAAGGGGTTGATCCTTTTTTTNTTCCAACTAGCAGGATGGAGTCAATCCAGCTTGTGTCCTGTCCTCCGATTTATACAGCCCTGGGGAACCCACTTTGTTCCAGCCTTAGACTATGTGGACCAAGGTATGAGGCTGGAGAATTAAGATATAAGAGATGCATTCATTTATATGTAAGGAAAGTGGCTCTTAAACAAGTGTTGCCTTCTCACTTGTTGGTCTAGAAATAAAATTACCTTCTGCATGAGAAAAGTGCTGTTTTCCTACCAAAGGTGGGTGGGTAGGTGTCACACATGCAGTGGCACCTGGAAGGAGCTAACAGGACAAATGAGATAGGGAGAGGTCTGCAGGACCCACAGGAGGGAACACAACTACCCCAGAAATCCCAGGTTCTTCATGGCTGTTGGACAAAAACCCTTCTCCCTTTTGTAAGGTCTTTCCTCTTGTGTCGAAAATTGTGTCAGCAAAACCCCTGAGGCATTCAGGAATCATATGCCCACCACTTCATGAAGATAGCTTCAAGAAAGGACTGAACAAGTCATTAAGCTAAAGAGTGACTTCATGGCAGCAATAGCAAAATCCCTATCAATTGCATTTTCACAAGCATTGATTATTGGAGCAACATATTTTCTTATATGGAAGTAAAATATTTAGCAATAACCCTCTCTATATTTTCCATTAAAACCAGTTCTGAGATAGATTTGTAGTTTCATATATAACACTTAATGCACTCCAATTTAACTAGCTAATGCCACAATATATTCAGAATGTTTCTGTTCTGAAAGTTAAAGTACCTAACTATTGAAAGTTTAGTTATGGAAGATGACTTCACAGCATTATGGGCAAGAAGAACAAAAAACATGTTTTGCCAAAGATTTAAGCAGAGGGAGGCTCAGGGAAGCTAGTGAGGGAAGGAAAGTAAGAGATAAGGTAAGAGTGGTGAAAGGTAAAAGTTGGTATCAGTGAGATCTGGTGCTGAGTATGTGCCTTATGTGTTACTTTGTAAATACAATGGACGTGCAAAAACAGGCTGGAAACATTCCTCTGAGAAGAAACTTCTATAGCCTTATATACTCTTCTCAAGTATCTTCTTTAGCAATCTTGCATTCGGTTTCAGTGTAATATGAAACGACCTATCTACTTACAAAAGCTCCCCTCTTCCCACCAGCCTTGTTTGTTATTTTATGTGTTTCTGCATCATTTGCAGAGTTTGCTTTGATCTACATTCCTCCTGGATGTGTGGTTTCCTTTTCAGCTACCGGGGGAAAACTGTTTGGTTTGAGAATTTGCTTATTTTGAAGCTTCACTGGCCCAAAATACCTATTTTTACCAAATAAGCATGGCTCAATGCTTTCAGCTTTTCAGTGCTGGTTGTCCTTCTCTCAGCAAAAACCTCTTTCAAACAGTAAGTGACCTCTTCATACTCAAATAAAATTGCCAAACTGTAATACTAGCTGGCATAAATGAGAGTGTTCTGATTGCTGCAGATGACTTACATTCATAATTTGATCCTTGACTTGTTTTTATTTTAGCACCACCTTGAAATGGTCAATATTTTGTTCTACATCTGACACTCAACCACATACCCCATGCTGTTCTAATACAACATCAGAAAAAGTAATTATGAATTCTCTAAAAATTTCTCTATTAGAGACTCAATCAGTCTTCCATTAACGGCACGATTTCTGCTGTCTCCAAGGGCTGTTTGTGCTTTGGTGTACTTGTAGATCCTTCTGCATGCAATAGGTGATGATGAATGTGAATGTAAAGTCTGTGCCATTTTAATCCTTCCTCCTTTTCCACTAAGCATCACAATGCCATCATCCTAGGAATAGTCCATAGACAAAACACAGTTCATAAATAACAGGTAAACAATCTTCAAATGAGGAGACAAGGCAGGACACATCCTTGGAATAAGTCTTTGAGGGGGAAACAGGATATATTCTTCAAGGACCTTGCAGGAATAGTCTCAGAGGACAACTAGAGATTACATCAAATCTTCTATAGGGTTAGGCCACAGGAGTTAACTCGGGAAACAATTCAGATAAACAAAGTGCTAGCAAGAGGAAAGACACTGTTAGATTTTGTTTCTGTGTCTTTCCTAGACATGGGCTTTCATATCAAGCTCTACATTAAGAACTTATTTCAGTGGTAACATAGCACTGACTGACATCATCAGTATTGGAAAGGGGTAACCCCCTGTGATTCTCAAGACTAATTTACTATTGAGAGAATATTCTTAGTGAGCTAGCCTAGAATTAAAGTATCCTGATCCACTGACTGACAGTAAGGGCAAGTATGGTTAGTAACCCCCAGCAAACACACAATTCCTTCCATAAGAGCAAGGGTAGAAGACTGGAGAGTAATGTTTTTTTTCATCTGCAGTCTGGTATACTATATGCAGTCAAAGGTAGACATACTCTCTGTGAATGACTTCTGTTTCAAGGAAAACATTGATGTGGGAGATTTGTATCCCAGTGCATGTGTGCACACTGACATGGCCACACATAGGGCTGCACAAGAGGTGGGGGAAACAGTGGACCTACTCTGCAAGAAAAAAAGTTCCTCATAAAAACAGAGCTCTGACCACTTCATCAGAGTAAATACTGAGAAAATTATTATCAAAGATGAGCAACTGAAACGTATAAGAATAGTTCCCCTTTTTAATACATGCAGTTTTCACATATGAAGTAAAAAAAAAATTAAAAAAAGAAAAGAAAAAGAAAAGATAAACACATGGGACAATGTAAATGCCCACTCTTGTAAGGCTCTATGAATTATGAAGAAGTTTTGCTGGAAGAGGAGACACTTACACAGAAGATACAATCTTGTAAACTGCTCTATATCCAATCTAAATCTAAGCAAATGGAAAATCCAATCTAAAATTAAGCAAATGTTTCCTGCTAACTGTATGCTGCAGATTCCAAAGTTAAACATGGTAGTATTCCGTATGTGTTCTCTTGAAACACATTTCTCTGTATCTTTAAAACATAAGACTTTAATAATGAGGAAAAAGTACAACATAGTGCTGACGCTCTGTCCCCTCCACTCTGTGACTCCAGTTTCCCCATCTCTGAAAGTGAGATTAAAGTATCACAAATAGTACTTGAGGCACCCAAATAGTACTGCCAGTGGATAACCCGGGGAAATACTTGAGTTTTTTTCTTCTATGTTTAAAGTATCTAGAAACATACATACATTTCAGATGAATAAGCTAAAAGCAGGAAAGACCATGCACCAGCTGGCAATGCATTACAAAAGCAGCACATCAGGGTTGCCCCAAAGCAGACCCCCAAGAGCAGTGTCTGTCCAGCTGCCTGCAGTTCATGCAATGCCTGCCATCTTCTCCATTGTCAGTACCACAGCTTGCATCGTTAAGACATGAAACTGATCCACTTCAGTGATTAGGCTGATCCAAGGATGCAGACAGCAGTGCAGGATTTAATGGGCAGGCAGGAAAAGTCTTTTAACACTTTAGAAAACATTGACTTGGTGGAAGGAATTGGCAAGCTCAAGGGATTAGTAATGAGATACTGAGCCCCTTAGCTCTAGGTCACCACACAGATTCTGGTCCAGATCAGTAGAAATCAAAAGCTATTGCTGTTAGGTGGCCTTCAAGAAATCAGTTGGTGGTCCAACTCCAGCTTCTAGTGGCAAAGTATCTGTACCATAATTACCAACAATTGGCAGCAGGAAAGGTTCAGGACTGGCATGGAACAGAAGAGACTGGGTAGAGAAAGGTGTCCCAGTAAGCACAGTATGCTGAGACTCAAAAAAAAATGAGAAAAGGAACCCTTCATCATCTGCAGATATCCAGCATTACTTGGGGCAGGAGATTGAGGACTCGATTCAACAAAACTTTTACTCTTCGCTGATAGTCTTTACAAGGCATTTGTGGCCTAGATGTCTCTGAAGGCCATAGTAATTGCTGAAGCTCAGATCCCAACCTTTAAAATGGGAGTAACACGCTCACTGTGCTGCTGCAAGGAGATCCACCCTAAAGGGGTGATTAGATACAAACACTAAACCAGAAACCAAGACAGTGAGCAAAACCTTTCTACTTAAAATCAGCTCCCCTAGCTCCAAAGCAAGGCATTTGCTGAGCATGCACAAGGCTCCCACTCACAAAGTTTTGTGTTGAATATGCTTAAAAAGAACAAATTCCCCTTAGAGCAACAAGTTTCTCCCCCAAAAATCTCACATTTCCACTGTTGCCCAGTGGAGCAGCACCGAAGATTCCAACCGCTCCCAGTTTTTATCCCACCTAGGATGAATTTCTAGTATCTGTGCTGTGCAGGTCAAATAGATTATCATAATAGTCCCTTCTGGCCTTAAAAAGTATGAAATTGGAGAGCGAATCACAAGACATCAGCCACTGTTGAAGGCAGGATGGTGGGCGGCACAGCTCAGTGACAGGGTGTGATATGGCAGAGTAAATCCGATGTTCTTAGGCTGTGTGAAGCTGGGAAACTGACACTTTGCCTCCTTTGTTGCCCCTTTGGGACACCGAGAGAGATGCAGGTTATTATAATAATAAGCCCAGTTCATTCTCAATGCAGCCTAAGAATATTGCCCCTTACAGGAATGAGTGCATGAAGGATTGAAACACTAGTTATTTTCAAACCGGATTAAGTCTTTCAAAAGCTAATAGGTTTCCAATGAGCTGTGGTGTTGCTGCTGCAGCTGCTCTAATTTGAGAATAAAAGAATGTAGGCTTTGTGCCGAGGGACCTGTTATTGATCTGAGCAAGGAGGATGGAATGGAAGGGGGTAGAGGAGGGTTATCCTCCTTTCAGCTGGGGTGGGGGCATTCTTTTCAAAGTCACATTATCCGCTAGTAACAACAAAGTCTAGCCCCATGACATGCTGCTCTATACAGGATTGCACTTGTTGAGAACTAAAAGCATTAGAGAAAAAGCCCTTCTCTGGCAACCCTGCACAGCTAACTTCATTGAGGGCCCACAAGACTCAACAGATGGGTCTCGGCACTCCCTCATTAGGAAACGCGCCTGTCCCTTTGCATCTGGTGCCCGGCTCTGCTCCGTGACACGCACTCATTAGCATCGCAGGCTCACAGATTCCTTAGCACGTGCTTCCAATAAATATTGGCAAGAAAGGAGGGGAGGAAAGCCACTGCTTGGAGCAGCAAGATGAGGGGGTCACACTCCAGGCTGGGAAGTCTTTACACTTGCGCACGCACACACGCACACACACTCACACACACACACACTCACACACACACACACTCACACACTCATACATACACAATCTCTCCTGCAGCCCCAGAGAAAAGAGGACAATAAAAGGCAGCCAACCACAAACGCGCATTTAAAGGGACAGGTGTAGAATTGCTTCTATTCAAGTTCTGGCAGATCCTCATTCGTTCTCCTGTGCCACAATAAATAAAAATCATCATTTTATATATAAAATCCCCAATAATTCAGGTCAGCACACAGATTGTGGATCTGTGAGAGTCTGTAGCCCTTTTCAAACATAAATTGGATGCACAGTGGGTAATGCCATTAGATTCAAAGAAATTAATTTGTTTTAAGGGTCCAGACTTTTTTTTTTTTTTTTTTTTCCCATTCAGGTCTTCCCCGAGCTTTCTTTGTTGACAT
>VWZE01018468.1:28409-86995 GCA_013396675.1 Eubucco bourcierii
CCCGGCGGGCAGCCGCGGCAGCGTGCTCCCTCGTCCTCCTGGCTCTGCTGGGGCTCTGGGCAAAGGTACGTACCTGGGCACCGCGAAACCCTTCGGGAGCGGGAGGGAAGGGAAAGCTTCAGCCAGCCTCAACCGGGTTATAGGGTCTGCCAGGCGGAGCGGGTTTTAGGAATTTTGCGGCTTTCCCGCAGTGGTTGCGGGAGGTGGCGCTTAAAAAACCCGAACTTGTAGCGGTGCACAAGGCACTTTTGCAAAGCTCCTCCAGCGACGACCGAGTTAGGGCTCATTTTCGTGAGGAGACAGCAGAGGCAGAAGCTCACCTTACAGTAAGGCTTAATTCCCTGGAAATAAAAAGTGCAATTACTGCAAATTTCAACTTTTAGAAATTACTTTTTTATTTCCCCCTCACTTTTTTTTTTTTTTTTAATGAAAAAAAAACAACCCGGCGTTAATTGCAGTCCCTTTGGGGTTGCTAATGAGCAAGGTCTGAATCTCAGCTGTGCAGCCTTGAGCGGGAGGCTGTTTTCCTCGTCTCAGCTGTACCTCGGAGAAGGTTGAGGGGTTGTGTTTCCAGGGCGCTTTAGTTGCATCGTTTGCTTAGGTTTGCCCATGCATATGTGTCTTGGCTTGGTTTTAGTTTTATTTGACTGTATTAGAAGGCTTCCTTACGTAAATAGTGGTTTTTGGAGTTTGCACTTAAATACTTATTTAGTATTAATGACATTATTTGGTTGGGATGATTTATGAGTCTTTCCCATGGATAGGGATAGGAAAAAGCTTGGAGTGGTTGTTTTTAATAATAGGAATGTTCTTCTTTATGCGCACTTAAATGGTTTTGTCCAGTTTGCAGAGTTGTTGTAGGTTGTGTTTTGGGATAAAAAAGTGAGGTAACTGTCTGTCTTGTTTCTTTTTTTTTTTCTTTTTTCCCCTTTATTTTTGTTCTCCTGCGATTCTCTTTTGGGATTAACAGGTGACTCTAGCATCCGGACAGTTCGAGTTGGAGATCTTATCCATGCAAAATGTGAATGGTGAACTGCAAAATGGAAATTGCTGTGATGGCACCCGAAACCCAGGAGATAAAAAATGCACCAGAGACGAGTGTGATACCTATTTTAAAGTTTGCCTGAAGGAGTATCAGTCGCGGGTCACTGCTGGTGGTCCTTGCAGCTTTGGATCCAAATCCACTCCTGTCATCGGAGGAAATACCTTCAATTTAAAGTACAGCCGGAATAATGAAAAGAACCGGATTGTTATTCCTTTCAGCTTCGCCTGGCCGGTGAGTTGCATGGCCTACTCTGGCTCTGCTTCTGCTGGGAAGTCCTGTTTGAGATGGCTACAGTGAGCCAAGCTCTAACTTCTTGAGCAAGGGAAGAGGGACCAGAACTGGGGAGGGAGCAGGCATCTTGGCAAGAGCATCAGGAATCTGCAGCACAGAACAGAGTAAAATGTGGTCGTGTTTGTGTTTTTGTTCCCTGGGGCTCACAATGCACAGCCTGTTAAATTTGAAAGTCATATGTGCAGTGACGGGGATCTAAATGGGTCAGGGAAGCAAACCCAGTATCTCTGCACTTTACAGTGTGAATAAGTCTCTTGAGATTTAAAAGGTCAGAAGTTCTTCTCTTTTTTTTTTCCTTTTTTTTTTTTCTTCCCCTCCTCCCCACCCTCAACTAGTGAAGATTTGGGCTTAAGACAAAAGAGCAGTGAGTTAGGGGCTGTAGAGGGATCCCGTGTGAAAAGTGTGTGTCATAGCTGGCCTTCTTCCCTTGAGCATGTTTGGGAAGTCTTCCTGCTCCTCCCAAGGGGAAACCTTGCTGCACTGCTTGGTGTTGGTGGAAGCTTCTGTTGCTGCCCTATGTGAAGTAGTTGCCAACGTCCCTGGGAAGCTTGCTATGTTTTGAGGTACTTGTGAACTCGAGAAGCTGAAGACTGAGAAAACACTGGTCTTAGCTTTTGGTCCATTTCACCAACTTCTCCCTGCAGCACACCTTTTCTTGGCTTCTTGCCTCTGTGATCCAGAGATTCTGGCTTCCTTCTAGTTGTGTGCAAAAGTCAATGTCTTGAGGAGGTGGGGCTCTTTGCCAGGCATTTTCCCAACATTGTCAACTTCAGTAAATACTGGTCGGCCTCGCAGAGCGGTGAGATAGAGGACTGGTGACTCCTTCATTAGCTGAAACTTGCTTTGTCGTTGTTCCTGTAGAGAACGCTTGTTTAGATTTCAGTGCTGCTTGTTTCTTCAGGGGTGCTCTAGAGGGGTGAGGTTTGGATACAATCAGGTCTGCAGAGAAATTATCTGCTTGATACACAGGCCGAGATAACAGCTGTCACCCAGGACAAGCCTGTAGATGCAGGCTTAAGTGCCATAGGGTTTCTGGACATAAAAGCTTCCTATGGCCTGGAGTGGCAGAGGTACATTGTTTTGTGCCCAGCAGTGCCACGTGCAGACAAGCAAAAACTGAGGATGCTTGATTTGGTGGACTTTATGCATGCACAACAGTCTGTCTCTTTTGGGGTGGCTTTGTGGGATGCTATGGTGTAAAAGCTGAGAACTCCTAAAATTTAAATTTAGAGATCACCTAGGAAACAAAACTGTTTTTGGGTTTTGTTTTTTTTTCCCCTCCCCTTCTCCAAAGGCGCTGAGCAGACACTTTCCCACCGACTGCCTTGGGACATGTTGATGCTCAGCAGTTTTAAAAATCCAGTCATCCTAACCTAGATGCCTAAGGTCATTTTTGCGAGGGGAGGAGGGCTCTTACCGTGTGTGCAGGGGCGGGGTGAAGCTTGCCTCCTATCCTCTGTTAGCGAGGTGGAATGGGTAGAAGCATGCACTTTCTGCTCCCTCCAAAGCTTGGCCCTTACTAGTAGGTAAGGATGGATTGCTGGCCGGGCCTGGACTTTTTTGGGGGGAAAGCCCACCCCAAAAGCGTTCTTTGTCCAGTTGTAGTGTAGACACTCACTTTGCAGTGATACAGCCAAGTGCTGCAGGCAGCATGTGTTCTTGAAACGTCCTGTGCTGCCTCCTACCTGCTTCCTCTGTCAGTTGTGACTTCTGGAGTATTGAGAGCTGGAGAGACATAAGGGTGAAACCAAATCTGCACTTTTAAGGTGATAATATTACAAAGTACAATAGCAGAGTTAACAAAAGTCTTCTCTGTTGGAAGTACAAGTACGTCCTTTCTTCTTTCCTCATTTCCTTCTCTTTTTCTAATGTGAAATGAGATAAAACTGTTATCAAATATGCCATCAAAGGGATAAAGGGCTCTGTAAAAATCTGTGGTATTTGTAACTCTGCCAATGGCTGCAGTGCTTGTTTTGCAGATTTTTCAGAAAAGTCAGGCAGGTTCATCAAGGATTTTTTTGTTTTGTTTTCAAACTGGCCCCCTACCCTGCTTCCAGTCCTTTGAGTGCCTTGAATCCGAAGATATGTCTATGTATATACAAGTGATGTCAAAACTGAACATGTTCCTTCTAACAACTCTCTTCATAGGGTTGGAAAGTAAAATCTGTGCATAGAGGATCTGGGGGGTGGGGACCCTGGGAGAAGTTTCTTAAGCTTGCCTGCATCTTACTAAAAGAAATGCTTCTATTGTCCTGTTGGATCTAATTGAGCACTGGAATCCTTGAGCAGCAGCAGCAAAACTCTAGTGCAGCCTTTGAAGTGTGTAAAACTTGACAGCTTCAGACACTCTGGTTCCTAAAACTGGGGGGTTTGGAATACATTTTTTGCATATTCCCATGAAGAAATACACTTTTTGAGCTCATGATGATAGTCTGTTTGCATTTACCAAGCCTGCCTCGCAGCTTTAATGTCCACAAGACACATCTTTTATGCTAGCCATTGTAAATTTCAAAAGGTATTTGAACAAAAGAATATTTAATGTGGCAAAGCTCTTATTTGTACTAAAATTGTGTACACAAATTATTTTAGGCATTTTGGAAACTCTACAGATAAAGTAGTAAGTTTAATTAGTCAACTCAAATCTGATGCTGGAATTTTAGATGTTAATAAGATTTATTTAGATAGGTAAATGCTGTTGACTTGAGTAAAAGCTTGAGACTAGCACTGCATTTACCAGTGTGGCTAATCGTGAGGATTGTCTTTGAATATATCAAACTAAAAAGTACAGTATAGGTAACAGGAGCAAGACTGAAATGTTAATCATCTTGCACTTGAAAATTCATGCCTGTCTCTGAATATGTTTGGGTGTTTTGTGTTCTGATGTCTGAGGGAGACATCTATTGGATGTTCCAGCTTGAGTCAATAAGAAGTCTTACTGCCTTGACTACTTTAAAAAAATAATTAAAATAAAATCTCTTCCCATGTCAAGCTGCCCCCTTTGGCCATTTGTGAAAAATAGTTAAATTGCATTAGAGGCATTTATTCATCCAGTAGGAGAGGAAGAAAGAATGGTTTGCTTTAAATGTGTTGTTAAATTAGGCTTGTAGTAGTAATGCAGATTTAAGTGTCCAAGTCTTATAAGTTGTGCAGTTTGCTCTTGTCAGTTTTGATACATACCCCTGTGAGTAATGGGCGTGGAGATGCCGGACCATAAATTAAAGTGATGCGAGGTTTGAGTAAGTTGCTAGGAAACAGGGTAGCAGACCAGCATAAAGCAGCTCCAGTGCATCAGAAAGCTGCCTCTGCAGTAGCTACCACTTCTTCAGTGGATGGAAACAATAGTGATGATGACTTAAAAACCACACAGCCTTGCTGCTAGCATTCATTTTGAGACTTCAGTCACTCTTGACAAACTTAGCTTATGAAAGCATATAGAAAAACAAAGAACAAAAGAATTTCCATGTTCCACTTGTCAAAGTCTGTCTCAACAAGTTTCGGTTTATGGTAGACACATGCTTTTCTCCAACATAAATCTCTTGCCTTTCTCAAAGAATCCAAAGTGCAATGTGTGCTATACCTTAAGGGAGCTGTGCATGAATTAACTAAGCAAGGCTTAATGCTAAGCTTTGCTTTTATGTAGGGAAAAATCTTTTAGGGGTTTGGCAAGGCTGAGTAAGAAGGAGGTCAAACTTGGCAGTTCCTTTTGGTATGTGTAGCTCCAGTTTCAAATGTCTTGTTTATTCTGAAATTATGATCCTTGTAATTATTTAATATTGGGGCCAATTGCACCAACACACCAGGAAACTACTGAGGTGGAAAAACCCCTCCAGCATCTAAATGACTTCAGCATAAAATACAATTCAGAAGAGTTCTGAACCTCTTATTCTAACCTTTTTCTAAAATAGTTAGTGCTTCCCTTTTTAAATAACAAATCTTAGTGCTACTGGTTCCCAAAGACTTAGTGTTTTCTGAGAAGGCATTGTTTTCTCTGGCTAGAAAGAGATAATGAAAGAACTTCAGTGTTTTTTAAGCTTTATGACCTTTTCCCCCCTGCCCTGACACAAGAGGCTTCCAAAATACTAATCTGCAGCTGATAGTAAAGTAACAGCCTCTTGAATCTGAGAGAAAAATACCACTTCATTCAACTGGTCCTTAAAAAAACCCCAAACGAACAAAAAACAACACCAACACTACCACACAAAAAAACAAACTAGTAGGCCACAGTCATAATACTAAAGCTGGGATTTTGATTTCCTCCCCACCCCCCCCTTTTAGTTATCTTTTTAAAACTTCATAGAAGAAAATGCTAGAGGTCATTTAAACTTTTCTGAAAGAAAAGTCACTTGGAGCATGGGCAGATCAGAAGAAATTTTTATGTTAACAAAATGCATATTAGTTAAGTCCACACTGTGTCATTTATTGTTGATGTATAATTTAAGAATAAATCTTCAGCACTCAAAACAGCAGTGTTTGCCTAGGGTTACTATCCAAAACAGAGCTGAGTATAAAGTGACATCTGAAGCACAATTATCATGCACAAGGATGCTTTTTTCCCAGAGAAGCAATGGAGCCATTCAGAGTTTTTGCACTTCCTACATGTTCTTAAGAGTTAGTTATGTTTCAGTCAGTTGAGAACTTCATCTTCCTGGTATAATCCATTTGGCTGTTACCATATTATGCCTGAAAATAAATCCTCATCTTGCCTGCTCCCAGAATTTTTGTCATTGTTATAAAAACGGCCCGTTCCAGTTTAATTTCAGTGGCAGCTGGATTGGGCTTCGGGTTGAAGCTAATTCTTAAACTTTCTCAAACAGCATACATTGAGCACTGACAGCTTGTTTATGCAGCTGGAAGTCTAATTGTCTGAAAATGAATTGCATTGATGCAATTTTTTAATGCTTAAAATTCCAGTTGACTCAAGCTTTGTTGTGGATTCAAGGCTGGAATAGAAGTAAACTATTTCTGAAGCTAATGAAGTTGGGTCTTAACTAGTTAAGTGGCATGATGCACATAAGAGAGGTTTGTCTTCTTATACATGGTAGTTATCCTAACATCAACTCTTAAGTCTACTCTGCAAAAATCTTAAGCTACAGTTCTTGAAAGTATTTCTATGTAGCTAATACCAATGATAGGACTAGTTTTGAAAATTGAAAGGAGACTAAACTTTGGATTTATGATGATGATACTCTGAGAGAGTGCATGTTTAGGCTGGATCTTAGGAAGACGTTCTTCAGTACGAGTGTGGTGAGCCTATGAAACAGGCTGCCCAGGGAGGTTGTGGATGCCTCCTCCCTGGGGGTGTTCAAGGCCATGTTGGATGAGGCCTTCAGCAGCTGAGTCTAATTGAGAGAAGATTGGAGTAGATGATCTCGAAGGTCCTTTCCAACCTAAGCCATTCTGTGACAGAGTTCTAATAATTTTAGCTGGTAACTCATGCCTTACCGTGGGGAAAGATGTCAAAACTAGAAACTGTTGCATTCATTTCTTCTTTGTCTGTGGGGCTCATGGTTCTGTGGTCACTGCCAAGTAGCATGAATTACACTTGTTGTTCTTGCAGTATTCAGAAGAAACTGTAAAATATGGATAGAAGTGGTTAAAGTGGTTTGTAAACAGTCAGACATCCAGAGTCCCTTACCACCTCAACCCAGTTCTTAGGCACTTAGGTAAATAAGTAGAAAGGCTTCTTGTTCAGGCTTGTTCTATGTGAACCTGACTGTTTTGCTTGGCTGGCTACTAGGTATTCTCTCTATTAACCTTCCCACCTTTTTGTAACTGGTGCATTTAATGATCAGTGGGATGCTTTAAACAGGTAGGGGGACCGATAAGAGCAGGTAATCTGCTTGTTGGGGAAGACTGAAAGCAACCATTGACACTTTGGCCTGTGTGCTAGAATTTGACAAGTGGGGCTCCGTGAGAAAATGACTCAACTAGATAAGGTGCTGATTAAAGTGCGCTTGTTGTATGAAGCACCCTCGTAGCTCAGATCACTTAAAATCATCAGTTTAAAAAGAAAGAAAAGGAGATGCTTTTTTTTTTTTTTTTTAAAGCAGGGAGGACCACAAGTCTTTCCCTCTCTGTCCCAGTACATTGTTGGGTTCATGCATGCTAGTTTTATGATTGGACTACATTGTGGTCTGGCCACCCAGACAGAGGCATTGACTGCTAATATTAACCAAGAACAATAGCATGGCCATACTGACTGCAGTGAGGATTACGGAACATAATGGGGCCTCTCCAAAAATAATGCTAATACAGGACAAGCAACAGGAAGCAGCAGTAGACTCAGCATTGCTCGGCTCCCAGACAAACCATGGACTTATTTCACACAATGGCAACTTCAGCACATTATGTATTCACAGGATACTCATTATTCCAGCAGGCTTGCCAGATCAGAGATCAGCCTGGTTTACTGGATGCTTAAGCGTATGCATAGTTTGGATAGCGGTACTTTTGTGTCCTTCATCTTTTGGCAGGAGGGTGGCAGCTGTATCACAGAGAAGGTCTTGACTTCAGTTATGGGACTGGCTTGTGCCAAGGCAGAATCAGGGGGAGAAAAATCTCTCCTGGAAGCTACAATACTTTGTTTTCATTTTCACCTTTATGTGGCAATGAAGTGTTTACTGGCACTAACAGCAGTGACTACTCAAAAGGAGACTGAAGAACAATGTGCTTTGGTTTCATGTGGGCATATTCTGACGAGGCTCTTGGCAGGGCCACCTGCTTGAAGTTCAGCCTAGCTTTTGGCCATGGGCTCTAAGGTGTGAGATTTTGTTACAGCTTAGGCTTTGTTTTATTACACAGTGTGGAGAGAGTAACAGCTTTATAGGGTGTTGCCTTATCCTCATGTAGGCTGGTCCAGACAAGAGCTTCCTAACAATGTTACATTTGACATGTGTTAAGAAGGTTGAACTGTTCTCTCCTTTTCTGAAATGTATCCCTATTACCTCAGAAGGAGAAACTAGCTGTCTCCATCTCCTTCGAAGGAATAGTCTGTTGTCAAAACTGACAGACTGACTATGACATGATGTTGTCATACATCTGTATAGTGTCACTGAGACTTGTCATGTGGCCACAGAGGTACCTATGTGAGAGTCCTGCTGGCACTTAGAGGAAGTGGTTTTGTAGCCTTAGCTCTGCTCAGAGATGCCCTCCCCCTCCCTGGCCCTTGGGCACTCTGAAGTATGCCTCAGCTTCCCTCTTACCTATCTCACTACCTTCCAGGTGAAGGGAGGAAGGATTGCCAGAGCTCTTGGCAGTTTGCCGTGGCCTACTGTGAGAGCATGCCAGTCTGCTAGCCTTCCCTAGGAATCAAGCAGGGTGCAAGCACTGTTCTCAGACTGGTCTTCACAGCTGTGCATGGCTGGCAGAGCATGAGGAGAACAGTGATGGGCTTAACCTGCTCTCCTTGTTCAGCACAGCACAGCATTTGGAATGCAAACTTCCTACTGCATTTGTCTAGTCGCAGTTTCACATGCTCAGCAAAGCTCTTGCATGGTTTAACCACAAGGATGAGGCAAAGAAGTTGCACTAGTTGCAACCTTTTTCAAAAAGGAGGCAATCCTTTCACTGAGGAGCCTGCTGGTTTATTCTTGCTCTGTTCCACTGACTTGCAGAATACCTTTAGAATCCAAAGCCACCAGTTTTAGGTGGACATCTGAATGAAGGGAAGGAAGAAGATAATCACAGAGAGCTTTAAACACCTTCTATTTACCTGGAGCTGGTAGTATTTCAGTTAAATAATCAGAAAAGAGGTTGCATTGCCTTTACAGACCCTTAAAAGAGACAGTTTCTGATGAATTTTCAGGGTCTCCACAGTCTTGAGTTATGTCAATGGATGATCAAGACTAAATTGTGGTGTCTCTTCAATGAGGAAAATAGCCCTTGCACATTGTTGCTTTCTTTGGCATTTTCCAATGAGAGCTTAACCATTTCCATCCTCTTAGGCTTAACTCAGAGGAGTTTTGCTTTAGTTTGACATGCTGCGTTTCAGTCTTCTGAGCTGATCAGACTGGATGTTCTGTGAAGTGTGCCAACTTACTGTTCATTTCAAGCTGCTTTTTCTCTTGAGCTGGAATCCCTGACTTCATGTCAAGCTTAGGTTTACAGTGGCTAATTGGGTGTGACTCTGGAAAGTTCACCACTGCCTTGTTGCCTAGGACATTACTTTGATGGAATAAGGTGCATGATGTGGAATTCTCCTGTCTGGATATATATTTGTGCAAAGATGGGCAGAGGTCATCTATGGGCATGGGAAAACTTAAACCTCCACACTGTAAGTAGTCATTCCTGAGCTATCTGAATTGTTGATCTATAGAGTGGGGATGATATGTGCTTCTAAGAACTCAACAGTGCAGTCTTTGCACCGAACTGGTTTGGGGGGGGGGTGTTGGCTGGAGGTATGCGATAGCTGGATTGTTGAAAGGAACTTTGCTACTGGTGTGGGGCTGTGGGTGTCTGTGCCTTTTGTTTTGCAAGTGCCCCATCTCCGACAGAATCTTGTCCTTTCTTTGCCTCGTGCTGAGAGGGACAGAGCCAGGAGATTAAATTGCCATTCTTTGTATCATACCTTTTCAGGACAGGGATTCTTCATTTAAAATGTTCAGATGAGGTGAGAGGGGGCACATGGAAACAAGGGAATTGCTAGGGTAGGTCTGTTGCCCCTGCGTTTTGTTCTCATCCAGTTAAGCAGAAACGTCTGTTCTCTTTAAACAAATTCTTGTGTGGTGTTGGAAAGTGGTCACACAAGTATTAGCAACAGTAGCACTTAAAGCTAGGATTCAGCCTTTCCTTTCCTTAAGGGCTAGGTGTGTTGGTAAACAGTCCTGAGAACTAACTGGGAACTGTTGCTATGAGTTTAGACAAAATAGCTTCCAAAACAATTATGCAAGGCCAAAAGGAAAACATCCTTAACTTTATTGGAAGTGGTGGCAGTCACCGTAACTCAATCTCTATATCATAATATTTTTTTTCAAGCTTGCAGTAACTTGTTGTGCTTGTGCTTCTCCATGTCAGTAATTAAACCAGTGAGGAAGCACCCAAGATAGCGCAATCTGAATCTGTAATATGGCTCCGGACTTCTCTTCTGGTGTTGTTTGATTTTTATTTTATTTACTGATTTTTACCTCTGATTTGTGTAAGAGTTTCTTAAGTCTGCTTTAAACAGCGTTAAATGGTCATTCTGTGTCTTATTTTCAGAGTTCCTTTGGAATTGACAGGCTTGGTCTAGAATAGTCACAAATGTAACTTCACAAAACTGTAACTTGCCCAGCTTTTGCTTACTTTTGTAAGCATTTTCCCACAATTATCAGTCAATGGAATGGAATCCTGGTCTGCTTTGAATATGGAACATATTTAGGCTGTATTGCAAGCCGGCGTCAGTCACAAACTAGGTTTTCATTCAGAGGCTGCATGCTGTGTCCAGTCGTGAGAAAGCAGTCTGCTTCGACTCTTTTTTTTTTTTTTTTTTTTTTTTTTTTTTTTTCTTTCTTTCTTTCTTCCTTCCTTCCTTCCCTCCTCTACTCTCTTAAGGAATTTGAGGTCTGCTTTACACTTGCACCCTGTAGCAGATTACTCTCAGAACCCTATTTTGGTTTCTGCTATGGAAAAGGTGTTAAGTGCTGCAGACCACAAATGACTGCAACCTGAGCATGGATACAGTTAAGAACTAAACCTTACAAGGCACATCTTCTATGGCAAAGCATCAAAATCCTTCTTGGAAAGTTTTTATTCTCTTATTGTTCTACTCACCAGAAAGATATCACACTTGAATACTTTCAGAAGTACAATATAGACTAATAAAAGTCTTTATAGCTATTATTATACTTTTTACCTTTCCAGACATACTATGTCTTCTTTTTCTTCATTCAGTTTTTTGAGGAGAGTGGTGCTTTGTTTTGGTTTTGAATCGTTCTGTAAGTTTGGATATGGCTAGCTAAATGGCAATTTTGAAAGATACAGCCTGGATAATAATATCTCAGAGTAGAGCTGGGGGAGGAGATGATGTTTTAATGGCTCTTGTTCTCAAGTTAGGATTGGAGATAAAGGTGGCTTAGATGTAATAGCTGGCATCATTCCAACCCACGGAGTCACTTCAGTTAGTTTATGCTTATGATTATTATTGCTGGAGCGCTGGCAAGCTCATTGGCAGACGAGTGCGTCTGTAAATATGACACGGGGTGGATAGTGCGGCTTCCCTTTCCCTGCTCTTCCAAACGCTCTGATCCTAGCCTTTGTTTTACAATGCTTCTCTCTCACCCCACCCCCTTACCATATCCATGCCTTCTTCCCTCAGTTACCTGATACTTGTGGGAGCTACGATGGCCCTCATGCAGACTAAGCTTTCAAAGGGGGTGCTGAAATGCAAAGTCCCTAGAGACTGCGCTGTCAAGGCAGAGCACAGTAATCTTAGCAACACTTCTTGCTTTCAGGGTGGTTGGGGGAAGGGACTTCAAGACTTTTCTGTAACTAAAATTCTTTTGAAGACGTTTTTGAGAGTAGGGGTTTGATTTTTATTGTTTTGGGGGTTTTTTGATGTTGCTCTGCTCGCCTGGTGTTTTCTGTCTTCTATGTGAAATTCTTCCACACATGCATTATTGGATACAGCATAGTGTCAAAGGCTGTACTTCCTTGTTAAGTACATAAGATGACTTAATGATGACAAAGATGAGCTATCCAAGGTGAAAGGTCTTCTAAGTCAGACTGGATAAGGTAGCTTATGGGGTTTCAAGAAGATCACGTTTGCCTCAAGTATAATCTTTTACCTATTTATGTTTTCAACTATTCCATTTTAAGGCAGATACCATGATTTTTCTTTTCTATTTTCTATTGTTGGTCTGTTTGTTTTTTGGTTTTTTTTTTAATTGGTGGTGGTTTTTTGTTCTTAGTCATTTGAGGCTTTGAAACTAACTCTGATTTCTCTTTTGCAGAGATCCTACACATTGCTTGTTGAGGCATGGGATTACAATGATAACTCTACTAGTAAGTATTTGTTCCACTGCTTTATTTACTTTGGACACCTTGATTTCCTGTTTGTGGAAGGATCTTTGGTACTCTAACCAGCTTATTCTGAAGTAGAGCAAGAGAGGGAAAAGCTCTTCCCAAGACAATTTGGAGAAGCTGCTGCAGGCCTGCATCCTTGTCTCCCTCTTACTGCCTGTAGAGGGTGAGTAGCTCACTCACCTAGACACTAATGGTTCGATGTCTTAAAATAGATGCTGTTAATTCCTTTTTCTCCTTAGAGAGAATAAAAGCCAAGAGATTTCTCCAGGGTTTTTTGGTGGTGTTTTTTTGTTTGGTGTTTTTTTTTTTTTTTGTTTTGTTTGGTTGTTTTTTTTAATTAGTAGTGATACTCAGAATTGGAAGCCTTGTTGGCTTGGAACCCATCTGTAAACTCTATAGGCCTCAAAACTGAGCATGCTACTTCAAATTAAATTAAAAAAATACAAACTCTCCGTTGGTATAGAATTTAGCACCTGTGTATGAGAAATGGGAGTGACTACCAGGTTTTCCTTGAGAGCTGGATATCTGGAGATATCATATTCAGGGGCTGAAAAATATTTACCAGGCACCATCTGGTAGAGCTGGCTGGAAATCAAGGGTGTGAATTCTTTGCCTGGAATGTCTTTGGTTGGTTTCAGAAGCTTTCTGCTAAATTTTTCTTGTCAGCTGGAGGAAGCTGTGTAGTCTCTTGGCATGCGAATTGTTCTTCTTACTGCCTACTGTTGCTGAAGTAGGTAGGCAAAATAACTTCTATTTTCAATCTAAGACTTTAATAGTATGTGGTAAACGTGACAGAAGAGGGCAGGAATCTGAACTCTTAAACCTGTTGTTGACACAACAAGCTTTTTACTTCAAGAAGTAAGCAGCAGCACTGTGGCCCATCTTATACAAACCTTAAAACACCTTCTTGTTGTCCGCTTGGGAATATCAGGTGTGAGCCACAGAGTAATGAAATGGACTTCAGACTTCACAAAAGAAAGGCCTTGTAGAACTGCACAGTGCTGTGGCTTTGTTTTAGTTGGTGAGGAGTAAATTGCTTGGGAATGGCCTTTGAGTCTGGGAACTTTTCTGCATAAATATGCTTTTTAATTTCATCTTTTTTAAATATACATGGGACATGCTATGAGTTCTTGGTTCCAGAAAAGTAGTTGTCTATTCCAGATGATTCATGTGACCTGTCAGTGATAGCCATGGTTTGCTTTACATCTAGCCACACTCAGCACTCTTGCAGTACCTATGATTTCAGGCCCTGCCTAAGCACAGTCATGGAGCTGTAGCTGAGAGACTTCTTGGCTCTTGATTATGGAGTGTTTTATGCAGGAGCAGAAAATAAGTTGCTGCAGCAACAGGGTTGTATTAAAAATGGAGGATACTTGAATTCAAAATGAAGGTTTTGTTTACAGTAGGATTTGAGAATTTTTTTCAGACTGGGTCTCTGCCACTTTTACTATTATTAGAGCTCATCATTTTTTCATGAAACAACTGCGTTTCCAACGCCACACAATGAACCCTTTCTTTGCTTTCATGTTCTGGAAGTACAATTGTCTTCAGACAAACTACTTCATTTCTCAGTAGTGCATTTTACCAAGTGCAGACATGTTCTTGCATATGTTCCTAATTTGCATTCCTGCACTAGCTTTTCTGTCACATACGCATCTGTAGGTCACTTCAGTCACTGTACTGCAAAAGGATTCCCTTTGTACTGCATTGCTTTGCTTTACAGTCATCTTTCCCATAGCTGAAGAATAAGTCTTGAAGAGCTAGTTAGGGAAATGATGAGAACTAAACAATTGTCATCATATCCAGAGAGATATTTTTTTTTTTTGATGACCAGAATTTTCTTCTACCCTAATTAGCACTGAATTATAAGGACAGTCAGAGGTCTTAAAAAAAGAAGGGAGGGGAGAGAAGTGTTTAGTACCGTCTGTGTAACTTTTCAATAGGTCTAGCATCCTCTAATCATTGCAGTCTTAGGAGATCCTAGAGTGGGTACTTCCTCCCCTCCACATTCCACTCCTCCTACGTTCCCTTTACCACATAGTCTCTCTTGTCTCACTTCCAGGAGCAGCTTGCAGTTAGATTCTGGCCCTGTTGAAGTCAGTGAGAATTGTGCTTTGTTGGAGCCAAGATTCAACTTAGATGGCTTTCTTGCCCTGATTCTTGTCTAGATGCCATCTTGCTACTGTAGCTTCATACAGTTAATGGGGGTGACACTGCATCTCAAAAGATGTCAAAGAATTGTTGTAAATCACTGATGTCAGTTGCATGTGGATTCCAGTTGGGCATAAGAGACTTCAGCACAATGTAAACCATGCCATAGCTGGAAGTTGTCTGAAACAGAGACTTTCAAAAACAACTGTGGTGTCCTTGGCCACCCAGACTGCTTGGAGGAAGCTGGGCCTTTGTTGTTTGCTTCCTGATGATGGGTAGTTATTTCCAGAAACTGGACCACTGAAAGGCAAAGCTGGGCAGTCAAAATAGCTATTTTCACCATGTCTAAACCCTCTAATAGAGTTGCCCACTGACTAAAAAGACAGATTAATAGCTTTGAAGTGTAGCCACATAAAGTGAATGAAACCAACAAGCTCTCTGACAGAGAAATACAACAGCTAAAGAAAGATATACAGAAAACCTCTCTCCTCCACTTCATCAATTTCCAGTTGGTTGATGTTTCCTGTAACCTTTCTATCAAAGCATGAGATTCTGAGTCCAAATGCTGTCAGGGGTGTTAGGAAGATCACTTTCTCTGAAGCCTGAAAGAGTACTACTTTTTATTTACTTAACCAGTCTGCTGCTTTGGGACTGTTGTGGGCTAAGAATGGAAGGGTTGTTGCAATGCCTGCCCTGGAGTGTGAGGGTCAGCACATTTGTGTAAGTGTGTACTGACAGGTGGGAATAGGGAAGGGTGGAGAAACTTTAGTACAAGAAGGAACATGCAAATATTTCATTGTGAAAACTGGGTGATGGCTAATGGAGAGGGATCTTAAGTGTGAGAGACCTTTTTTAAATTTAAAGGTACGGTGGTAGCTTTAGAAGGTATATCAACAGAAAAGCATTTTAGCCACGATTAAAAGTGAAACTGCAGCTGTTTTTTATCAGGACTCTTAAAATAATGAAGTCCAGTGGACTAAAAAAGATGTTTCCATTTGAGTTCAGCCTGTGGGCTGAAAAAGAGCCAGTGGCTGGAGTGTGATGTCATAGATGTATAGCAAGAACATGCTTCCTAGCTAGCTGGCAGATAGGGGAAGAATGATAGAGCAGAGGAAAGATCTCTTTTCCAAGGCAGCTGTTTTTCTAGTGCCAAGGACTGAAATAGCTGTCAGTGGTATGTTCCCAATGAGGAACAGGAAAAGACCGGAAAATCAAAAGTGAGTGTGTGGAGGAGGGGGTGTCTTGCAAAACCAAATTGAGTGTCATTCCCCCTTCCTTCTGCCACTTGCAGGAGAAAAGGATGGAGTTGTTTTCCTTGCAAGAACCAGGATGCCCTTATGCAGGGGTTGGGTGTCTGGGGAAGCGCACTCGCTTTCCAGCTGGGCTGCAAGTCGGGGTGTAAGCTTGGCAAGTGCAGCAAAGCCATCTCCAGCATGCGTGAGTGGAACCAGAATCACTTGACTAGCCCCATAGAAGGCAAACAGATATGGATCTGCCTAAGTACCTCTTAGAATTAGTCAGTAATCTTGTTGATGAGATCTAAGAGTCTTACACCTGCACAGCACAGGACATGATATTGCTCTGGATATACCAGTATGGAAAAGTCCTTAGGCATCTACAAGAATTGTGAATGGCATTTAAATTAATAAAGGCCTGCATGCATTTGAAAGTCTTACACATAGATGTGGGGTTGGGGGCTTAGTGCCAGTGAATAATAAAACCTGATTTAAATAGAAAATATTCTAGAACCAGAAATACCAGAAGGTGAATAAGAAGTTGTTGCCCTTAATTTCATACTGTAAACACTTAATGAATGTTGTGGTCTTAAGCCAAGAATGCCCCCCAAAATGGGTAAATGTCTGTGGATTGACACTGTTCTGTGGTTGTGCAGTGTTCACTTTAGTCAGAACTGCAGATGGGCAGGATGGAGTGAATTGATAATGGGTATCTGAGGCTTGAGAAGCCTGCTTGGAAGTTCTTTTTGAAAGCTACAAATCAAAGGCCCTTAGCAATACATTTAAAAGTATTTTAGATTAAAAACTGTCCATGTGTGATCTTATGTTTGATGTAATGTTTGACGTAGCAACTTCATTAGTCTTCAGCTCTGTCTTAAGTGAAATCCCTGAGTTTTCTTTTGTGGCTCTTGGTAGAACAAGCCAAACATCAGTGCAGTTTAATTTTAATTCTGGACACTCAGATGTGCCAGTGCTTTGCTGCATTCTAGCACTTCATTGGCAAACTGCCCTTCCACCTAAAGTTCTTCTGTCACTGGATTATGCTTCCATATTGTTGTTGTTGTACTATGTCTGCAAGGATATTTTGGCAGTAGTATGATGTACTTACAGTCAGCAGTCAAGTGCTTGCTAGCAGCAGGTTGTAAGGCAGTGTCAGCTCACTGAAGTCTCAAGACCCGGACTACAAAGTGAAATACCACAGATACATACAATGTTCCAAACTAATGTGAAATATTATTATTACAAGCCATAATTTAGACAGTTGTAGGGCTCTGAAAGCCAGAAGACTTTTGCTAGAACTAAATGTAAAGTATGAAGTCTAAACTCGGAAATGCACTACAGAGAAATAAGAAGGATCTACAGCACATGTATGCAGTTAATTCTTGTGCTGTGCTTTGAGCTGTGATAATCTTGAGTTTGTAGTGTCAGCTAACATTTGAAGAGAACTTCCATGGTACTCCTCAGCCAAAACCTGGTGAGATCACTGGTGTTGTCTGAATGCCAGAGTTGCTAGTTCTTAATCTGGTGTTTACACCAGAGTTCCAGAAGGCTGCAAACCTTTTGTGGTGCTTATGTTCAGTTTGTAGACATTGCTTTTTTTAGGTTATTGTAGTATGATGTTTTCATAAGTATTCCAATTTAAAAACTAGTACCATTAATGGAGAAGCCTGGAAAACTACATTATGTGCCAATTTATTGGCACAGGAAGTAAAAGCAGCTGAATTTTCTTTAATCATGAACTGTGTGATTCTTACTGGATGTCCTTACAGTGCAGAAGAAGAGATAAGTGATTGGCAGTAACCTAACAGTTCCTTTTGATTTCAGGCTTTGTTCAGTTTGATAATGCTGCATGTGTGTTTCAGTTAATGGTTTGTAGCTCCAGGGTAGCCTTATCTTGCTCTAAAACAGAAAATTAATAAAATCAGCTGGCTGCCTCCAAGTCTTGCCTGAGAAGCTGGAGAGCTGTGATGTGGGAGGCGATGATACCTAAATGAAGCATTAACTGTGACATCTCTTCTGCCTTCCAGATCCCGATCGCATTATCGAGAAGGCATCCCACTCTGGCATGATCAATCCAAGCCGCCAGTGGCAAACTCTGAAACATAATGCAGGAGTTGCTCACTTCGAGTATCAAATCCGTGTGACTTGTGCCGAACATTATTATGGCTTTGGCTGCAACAAGTTCTGTCGACCAAGAGATGACTTCTTCACTCATCATACCTGTGACCAGAATGGCAACAAAACCTGCTTGGAAGGCTGGATGGGACCAGAATGCAACAAAGGTTTGTGTCAAGTGCTCGGTTCCCAAATGATCAGCAGGCTTGGATAGGGTTGGAGTGCATGAGTTCAGTGATCAGTTTGTGCAGATCACAGGACTAAGGGCTAATGGAACAACAACTGATTCTTTACGTGGAGAACTAGGGCAGAAGAGGACTAGTTCCTGCCTTGTTTTAAAGTCTTGAAGAGGAGTACTGGGCATTTAGCAGATGTGTTCTTTCTCTGATTACCCACATCTTTGCCCTTGGGAAGAAAACCCAGCCCATGGACTTCAATGGGAGTTCTGATGCTGACTTCAAAAAGGATTTCCCCTTTGGTGCAGAACTTCAAGACGAGCAGGAAGGAGAGACTTGCTTTAGAGCTGACTTGGCAAGTGTAAAGCTTTGGTGTTTGAAAAGTCCCAGGCTGTTCGTTCCACCTGAGATGATATTTAACATGTTTATTAGGGAATGGCAACTTCCTATGTAATTTCATAAGGAGAAAGCAGGACTCTAAGTAGAAACAGACTTATTAGCATGTCTTGTTGACTTGAGTTTACCTGTGATGTGACAGTCCTCTTAATATCCTGTCTGTTCAGAGATACAGCTCAAAAGTAAATCCAGAGAAGTTATTCTGGAGTAGATGTAAAGCCAGGGGGAGTGGACTAGTTTACCTGAAAAAGACCAAGAAAGGAAACCTGTAGACTCCAAGTGACTCAAGTTCTCAAGGCAAGACAGTTTCTCTTACATAGAAATAACTGTGATCAGCCTCAAGTATGATTCCTCCACAGAGCTGCCTGTTTCCTATCAGACCTGCCTTGGGCCACCTGCCTTGGTTTTCCTTCAGGTAGACTTTATAGGAGAAGCTTGTTAAAATCTTGGATTCAGTAGGGCTACAATACAGAGATTAAAATGTTCCCAGGAGTTGGAAGATGCAGGAAGCAGGCAGAAAGCTGATACACTTTTTTTTGTTTGTTTTGTTTTAACAGCTATTTGTCGTCAGGGATGTAGCCCCAAGCATGGTTCTTGCACTATTCCAGGAGAGTGCAGGTAAATGCTTCCCCTCCCTCCTTGTTTCTCCTTTCCCCTACCCCCCCAAATAATTAAACAAGTAATGCTAAGCATGATAGGACTGGTGAGGGAGGGTGGTTTTGGAGTCCTGTTTTTAACCAAGGCACATTATTCATGCTGACTTGCCCAGAATAAGGGGGAAGCAGACTTTTAATGCACTGATAATTTTAGCAAGCTTTTGGTTTGTGAAATGACGGCACTGGAAAGGAGTGGGGTATGGGATAAATTGTGTGAATGCTGCCTAATAAGCACTAAATAATTGTTCCCGTATAAATAGTGTAAATGTTTTGTGGGTATGGTTTTCTTCAACAGCCTGATTAATAGCTTTTTTAACTACCAGCTTGAAATAGTGTAGCTTTTCTCTCCTCTTCTCCCTTTCACTCTTTTTTCCTTTTTGCCTCTTTCCTCTCCCTCCCAACCCCTGGTTTCTTCCATCAGTAGGCAAAAGTCAAGCATTCTTTAGAATGGGATTAGTTAAATCTCTCTGTTCCTTTACCATTGTGAGCCAGGCTCCAAGTGCTGAGAGGTTAATAGCTGGGATGAAGTCTCATCAGTAGGGTCTGATGAATGCAGAATTTTGCTCCCAAGCTTTGAAGTCTCTTCTGTCCTGGCAAGATGACAATGAAAAAGAGAGTTTATACATGACCCAACAATTAAATATTTGGAATGCCTCAAAATAAACAGCATGTATTTACAGCACAGGGAAGTTTTCTCCCTTACTAATAGAGGGTCATTAAATGTGGACATTCTTTATCAACAAACTGGTTGTAAGTTGCTTCATGTAACCTCTTAACATATCTATTTACATGTGATAGGGAACTGAGGGCTTCTGAGGTTACAAAATGTTGATGTTGTTCCTGTGTAGGAAGGGTTAAAAGTGAAGCTTGGATATTCCCTAACAAAATTCAGCAGTCTGAAGGAACAGAAATTTTTTTTTCTGTCTAAAAACATAGTGGTAGGTTCTCTAATGATGGGTACTTTTGCCTGAAGTTGACTGCTTTTCTTTTTGGATAAGTCATAATTCAATCAGGAATGAAACCTGAGGTGTCTGATAGACTGTAGTACAGAGGAAGTCAGCCTAAGTAGTCACAGTGGTTCGTTCCATCTCTCTATCCATGTAATCTGTGCTTCAAAAACAAACCCAGAAAATTGTCCAGGGACATTCTGAAAGTAAGGTAGGAAGAAACTTCTTATCCACCACAAGAGGTGTGGTAAAGTGAAAGTCAAACCTCAGGACAGATTGTTGTAGGCTGTGGAGTCGTTTTAATGTTTAGCAGCAATGACAGAAGCTGGTTAGCCCTAGAACACAGAATACAAATCTTTTCTTAATTAAAGAAAAAAAAAGAAAGGGGGGGGTGGGGAGAGAAAAGCTTACCAAGTGGTAGGAAATACTGGGATAGGGAGGGGGGCTGTAGTAGATGATGAGAAGAGCGTATCAGTCAAGGCTACCAATGATTTGTGCTTCTGTCATGAGAATAAACATGCCTTGTAGGGATTGCTGTCTCCTAGTCAGAACAACAGGCTTTGTCTCCAGATTTTTTTTACTTTCTTTTCTCTTTCTAAGTCTCTTACCTCCCACTCACTGCCCAGACATGCACTAGTGCTCTTATTTACTTAAGGTGCAACTTTCCCACACTTGATTTGCATAGTCTTGTAACAATGCTGTCCTTCTGGTGCTTTCAGATAACTTCTGCTTGCCAAGTTAGACCGATATCTTTAAAGTGAACACAGAAACAAGATTTTATTTTCTTTTAAGTTTTGATGAGTCATATAGTCTGTATGTTACAAATGCAACAGAGTTTAAAAATAACATTCCAGTAGAAACTGCTTTGGGTTCTGGTACAATAGGCAACTTGCAAACATTCTTAAAATATCCTTTTCCCTTCTGGGGGGAGATTTTTTTTTTTTTTTTGGTAACACAGCCCAGCCAGCCAAACCATATTTACTCATGAACTGCTATACAAGGAAAGTTAACTTGAGGTTTCTCATGAGAAATCTGCTGCATACATATTACTGAACAAGAATTATTACCATGAATCTTTTCTGGAATTGATAATCTGTTTCTTTTAAATGCCCACTGCCTTATCCAGTTTTCCTACACTTCAGAGCTGATGCTTGAAGGAAATTATATATTTGGCTGTAAACTCATGGCTTTTTTTCTGGGTTTTGTTCAGTTGATGTTTTTTGTCACTGGGTTTTTGGGTTTTTTAATGATTTTTCCTGACACTTGCTTTAAAGAAAACAAGACTGAACACTTCTTTGAGTTGGCAGAAAGAAATAAAGCAAAAATCTCAATTTGGATACCAGTTTCTGCAGATGAGGTCCCTTAGTTTGGCCTGTATGCAAGCTCACAGGCAAATTGTGTTGAGTGCAATACAAATTAAAAGAATATACTCCTAAATTTTGATCTTTGTGTATTCTTACATTCCCTATACAGGATTTTCCAAAAGCTACCTGAGAGAGGTTGTTTTGCCTTATCTGGTTTTCTTTTGTGTTTTTTGCACACAAGGACACAAAAATAAGTTGTGTTTTTAAAAAACAAAGCTAGTCCAAATAAGAATTTCCCATTGACTTAGAACAGGCTGCTACTGAAGTAGCTATTAAATAATAATTTAAAAAAAAAAAAGTTTAATTAGGATGCAGTTTGTCATCTGAGATTTCTAGAAGGGAAGTCAGACTTAGCACTAGCTCTGTGTGATTACCCAGTGGACAGATCCTTCAAGTTTTTTCCCATGAGAAGGAACAGCCATCAGAAGAATAGTGGGGGGTTTTACAAATAGAAAGCTTAGCTGACTTCTGTACAGATGAGGTTTGTTTTAATAATTTAGTGACAGCCTGGTGCGTAATTGCTGCTGATCAATTATTCTCAAGACTGGTTAATGAAATACTTCAACAAAACCTTGCTTTTCATTTTCAACTTGTTTTCCTTGTTTCTATCTATAGCTTCACTTTAATTTGAAGAATTCCTGGTCTGCCTTCCTAGTGAGAACTAGCCAAAAGACAAAATGAGCCTTCCCTTATAGGGACTGTTCTCCAAAAGAGTAGCTTCTTTTTAAGTACTGAATTCAGGTAGCTTATTGATAGCGGTAATAAAAAAATGTAAATAATAATAAGTTCTTCTCCAGACAAGAAGTTGAAGTTTCTTAGAATTGGATATATTGTAGCTATTCCTAAAAGGAAGTTTGCATAAATCAAACTCAGAAATACACTGACAACTGCTCTTCTTTGAACACATGGAAAATCCTGATGCATACTCTTTTCTTTCATCTCTTACTGTGGCCCAGTCTGTACTTGCTGTGTGTCTCCTAGTTCAGAATAAGGTTAACTTCCCCCTAGAGCAGAGAACTCCTAATGCTTTGCTACTGCCTTGCCAAGGGTTCGTAGTTGGTGTCTCTGGGTTGGTTTGTCTTCCTGCAAATCCAACATGGCTGAAATGCCTGGAACCCCGTATTCATGAGGATCTCTGGATAACTGTTGTTCCCACTGACTTTTCTTCCCTGCCCCCCAGATTTATAAAGCAGCCTGTCAAAGTCCAGAGATTGATTTGTAGTGCACACCCACCCTCTCTGCCACATTTGTATGAGGCTCCAAAAGAGTATTATTGTGCTGAATGGCCTCATGCTGGTTCTCTCAGAACAGTTATTCTTTTGTTGGGAGGCCGGCTGCAGAGACCTTGGCAAAACTACTAAAATGTTTGTTTACAAGAAACCATCAAACAAACCTTGAATAGCTTCTCCCCTCCCCTCATTTTGCCCTTCTCCTCTGTTTCCCTCCAAGTTCTGGAGTTCCATGCACACATCTAGACAGTGCAGTTGCAACAGGTTTTCGGGTTGTTTCCCTCTCTGATTTTCTTTTTTTTTTTCCCTCCTTTTTATCTTTTTTTTTCTTTTTTTTTAATGAAGGTGTCAGTATGGATGGCAAGGCCAGTATTGTGATAAGTGCATTCCACACCCAGGATGTGTCCATGGCACTTGCATTGAACCATGGCAATGCCTCTGTGAAACCAACTGGGGTGGTCAACTCTGTGACAAAGGTATGCTAATCTTATGGATAGCCAAGTGTAACAGTTGAATTTTACCAGCATAGATGTAGCAAGGAGAGTGCACACCAGACTGAATGAGTCTTCTGAAACATGATGGTGTGTGTGTGTGTGTGTTGTTTTTCAACTACTTGGCATTGTCTCCTCTGCTGGTGGTGTTAGCATCTGCTCTTAACTATTCCCTTTCCTGCCCTACTGTTATGTGCAGATGTGTTCTGTAAAGGCTCTAGAATAATAGAACAAAGCATGCACAGGGCGGTTGAAAGAGCAGAACTATCATGGCTTTAACGGTCCTTACCTCTTACAGATCTGAACTACTGTGGAACCCACCCACCCTGTTTGAACGGTGGTACCTGCAGCAACACTGGCCCTGATAAATACCAGTGTTCCTGCCCTGAGGGCTACTCAGGGCAGAACTGTGAAATTGGTAAGTGCTGGATGTGGCTGCAGAGCTGCCACGTAGCAGTTAATTCTTACCAGTTCATAGTGGCTGGGTTTGCATATATTTTATGAGATTGGGGAAAAGACAGTTTCTAATACTAATTATGATGTCAGGGCAAGCTACAAAGATCCATGCTTCATCACAAACAGTTGGCATCTCTGAACATCAGCTTTCTGCTCACTGGGAGAGATCTCTAGGAGTTACCTTGTCTGGCTGTAACTCAAACAGCAGGTGCAAGTCTGTGTGGATGAGTTTAGCAGCGCAGATGACTTCCTGCAGGCTAGTAGCTGTTCGGCTCACAGTTGTCACAGGAGTGCAATACACCAAGAATAATGATGGTGTGTCCAGAATAGAGGCATGTGGAGGGAGCAGGGTGGCTGCTGGTGACAGTGCTGTAATCTCTACCATGCTGTCTGTCCCGGTGCAGCGGAGCATGCCTGCCTCTCTGACCCTTGTCACAATGGAGGAAGCTGCCTAGAGACGTCTACAGGATTTGAATGTGTGTGTGCTCCTGGCTGGGCTGGACCAACGTGCACTGATAGTAAGTCCTTCAAAAATTATATTAAAAATGTGCTAGTTTGCTATTTTAGCTCAGTCCTCCTAATCCCTGATAAACTTACAGAGCAGCCTACTTAACCTTTCCCAGCCTCAGCACTGGCTCTTGGCAGCCATTCATACCACTGAGCATACTCTACTCCTTTCCTTGTAAGAAGGCTTTTGTGAAATGCCAAGAGAAAGAATACCCAACAGCTTCTTGAAAGAAGCCGAACTCTGATATATTTATTTACATTTTTTTGGGCAGCATTCAGTCGACTTGTTCAAAATGCTGTTTAGAGAGATTTGCTGGATCAAAATCTGACATCCATTTACAAAAATGCCAGAGGTGTCAACTTCTTCCCCTGTGCTTTGAAGCTCCTTTCACACTGCTTTTAAAGGAGGCTTTCTAAGCAGAAGTCCCTTTGTCTTTCCATTCTTCTGAGCAAATCCTGATAGCAGCAACTTTGATAAAAAGTTGACAATTGGTGACATTGCTTGTTTGGTAACAAAGCTAAGCCTCCTTTTACTCCACATTGCAGATATTGATGATTGTTCTCCAAATCCCTGTGGTCATGGAGGAACTTGCCAAGATCTAGTTGATGGATTTAAGTGTGTTTGCCCACCTCAGTGGACTGGCAAAACGTGCCAGATAGGTGAGAACTGCTTTTCTATTCATCCAGTATTGCTTAGGGTGTGGGGGAAGGTAAATGCAAGAGGGATCACAGCCCAGCAGGCAGGGGCAATAGCGCCCTTTGTGTTACACAGACATGTTTCTGGGTCTGAAGCCTATGGACATACCATGTCATATTGAAAATATATTCTGTTTGCAGGACTGGGGTCTAAGTTTCAAAGCACAGAGTGGTTTCCTTCTGTTGTTTTACTGATGTGTGCTGGCAGTTGAAGGAAATGGTTAACTAAGCCAGAGCCGTACTTTAAACCATAAATAAAGTGAAGTGGTGAGGGTGCCTGTGTATGTCCTACAGTCCTGCCCCCACGTGGAGATTNAGTTTCTGTATCTCCTCAGCCATGTCAACTCCTCCAGCCTAAGGAGTTCATAGCTGGGTTCCAAAATGTGGATGGTCTCATGAAGAATGAGCTGTCTACATTCTTTACACAACACCCTAATCCCAATGACCAGGCTGCAGCACTCCCTTGAAAATGTTCCCTCGAGTTGGGGGTGGGGGNATTGAATAATTAGTGTAGCCTGTGTGTTGTAATTGCAGAGAAATTGAAAGAGACATCAGAGACTGATGTATGAGTGACTTCTGTTCACTGTAGGTGTGCCAATCCATGCAGTATATTACAGGTCCTTCTTAGAGCTGAATGAGCTGCTGCAAACCAGCTGCAGGCTGTTTTTTTTTCTCTGCCCCCCCTGCCCTACCGGCCCTGCATTTGGCCATTTACTTTGTTTTTTCAGATGCGGATGAATGTGAGGGCAAACCCTGTGTCAATGCCAACTCCTGCAGGAACCTGATTGGCAGCTACTATTGTGACTGCATTACTGGCTGGTCTGGCCACAACTGTGATATAAGTAAGTGTCTGTATCCTGGGGTTTATTTGAAACCACTTCTGTGTGTGTGTGTGTGTGTTTGTGTGTAATCCACTGGGTTCTAAGCTCAGATTTCAATGTCAGGCAGAGTCCCAGCAGTTGATGTTTTCAGAAAGGGAGCAGTTGGTGTGGAATGGAATTACACAATTTTATCAAACTCATTAGTCCATAACAGAGCTATACTGTGATAAAGGGGCTAAAACAATGATGTGAAGTTTCACTGCCTGTAGGAGAAGAATCACAAAAGTTTCCCACCCATTATAATAACCTTATCTTGAGGAAGGCATGCAGGAAAGTTGACAAAAGGTTTATCTAGCTGCAGTTATGAAGGGACTTGAACTGTATCTAGTGTAAATATAGCTTTGCCTTCTAACCATACAAATTTTACTGCAGATATTAACGACTGTCGTGGACAATGTCAGAATGGAGGATCCTGTCGGGTGAGCCATTCTTGTTTTGTTTTGATTCCCTGAGACTTGCAACAGAACTAAAACATTTGAGTCTAAACACAGATAATGTGGAAAATAGCTATTACCTGGTATAAACTGTCGGTTTTTGGAGCTGGGGGGAGGACTTATGTCATGCTGCAGCATGTCAAGGTCTCTCTGTAGACAAGGGCAAAACAAGGGCAAAAAAATATAACCGCAGTAAATACCTTACTTTTGCTGCCAGTGTCACCAGTGAATAGGCTGGTTGTTGGGCAAGCTACCTACCACAAATGTAGGTACTCAGAAACATGGATTAATACATTCATGTAGCCTGCTTGGAAATTTAAGAACATAAGCTGGTACTGGGTCAGGGGAGGAGTGGGGTGTTCAGTTTTTATCCCTTAACTATCCTTCTTGTCTTGCTTGGACATAGTAAGAGGATATATTTTTATATTTTTTCACTTACATTCTCTTTTTTTTAGTTTTGTTTTCTTGAATAAAATATCAAGAGAGAGGAAAAAAACTTTAAACTCTAAACTTTCTTGTTCCTTCCCAGGATTTGGTTAATGGTTATCGGTGTATCTGTTCACCTGGCTATGCAGGAGATCACTGTGAGAAAGACATCAATGAATGTGCAAGTAACCCTTGCATGAATGGGGGTCACTGCCAGGATGAAATCAATGGATTCCAATGTCTGTGTCCTGCTGGTTTCTCAGGAAACCTCTGTCAGGTAAGAAGCATGGATGAAAGGCAGGGCCTTGGCCAGTGATGTTCCTACCAGCACTCTGGATCTGTACACTGAATACCTTGCATCCAGTCAACCGTAGTATAAAGTTGTACTTGATATTGCTGTCAGTCTGCCAAGAAAGCTCCTGATTAATATATATTGCGGGGAAAAGGGAAAGTAACAGAAACCCTGGCAGGCCATTGAGGATTCTTTTTGTTAAACAGACTGCAAGCTGTTTTGTTGCACACTAACTATCAACTTTCAGTGGCTGTTTAATATCAAGAGTGCTGTCTACTGAAATCAGTGCAGGCTAACTAACCTCTCTCGATTCTGAACAATTCATTGAGGCAGCAGATAAAAAGGTCAGATTCCACAATGTCTGCCTCTTATAATGGCTTTCTCTCACTAGAAAAACTGCTATTTTACTTGCTCTTCCCTCCTTCATTTTAATTTTTTTTAAAAATAATTTCCCTTTTCTCTTTCTGTGCTTGCAGCTGGACATAGACTATTGTGAGCCAAACCCATGTCAGAACGGTGCCCAATGCTTCAATCTTGCTATGGACTATTTTTGTAACTGCCCCGAAGATTACGAGGGGAAGAACTGCTCCCACCTGAAAGATCACTGCCGCACAACTCCTTGTGAAGGTTTGTGTCATCTTGCAGGTGAATGGGAATGATTGCAATATTCTGGTTCTCCCATGGCAGGAGCTGCAATGCACCTCCAATAGTGTAGTCTCCAAGAGTAGCTCTTGTAGCAAGAATTTTGCCCTGCGCTTTATTGCCTCTTATCTGTATGAGAAGATGAGTAACATTTGTAAATATAGGCAATATGAAAGACAGTTTTATGACAGCATGGACAGAAATATACATGTAGCAAATGGCTTGCTTTGCTAAATTTTTTTCCAGGCCACAGACATGCTCAGATAAGTTTCTGTGATTACTTTTATGCATGAACACTTCATATAGTCCTTCTGTTTTAAAGTAGCAAGCATATTTGGTACTTTGGGGTTTACAGTAGGACTTTATGATCCATGATATCCTAAATGTCTTTTTCCACCTAGACAACTATAGGATTTGTGTGTCTTCTAAACATCCATCACTGGAGATTAAACTGTTGCTCTTAGCTTAAGAAATCGGATATAACGGACAATCCTTACCTAGGTCTCTGCTTTGTCTGCAGTCATTGACAGCTGTACGGTGGCAGTAGCCTCAAACAGTACACCAGAAGGGGTTCGTTATATTTCTTCAAATGTCTGTGGTCCTCATGGAAAATGCAAGAGCCAAGCAGGTGGAAAATTCACCTGTGAATGCAACAAAGGATTCACTGGCACCTACTGTCATGAAAGTAAGAACTACAAGAGAATCTCTTTAACCCTCTCTTTCTTTTTCTGGGAAAAGATTCCATTCTGTCCTCCTGGACCGCTTTCAGGTTTCCTTTATGTAATGCAGTAAAGCTTGGAACTGCTTTACATTTTCATATCCCACTTGGGTGAGGCAGATAGGAATTTGCTAGGTCTTGGGGAAAGTTCACAGTAGTGAACCTTCTGGCCTTGAATTGTATGTTTTTTAAAACCTTCTGTATACAAGGTTTGAGGTAGTTAATAGTGGGGTTTAGCATGGATCTTAAGACTTTTATTTTCATTTGATTTTAATAGTAATTGTTAAGTGACAGGTTCATTGCTCAGTGCCCTTTTCCTGATATCTCTCATCTTGCTTACAGCCCTTCCTCTCAAAAGGGTCTTAGAAATGCAGGTAGCACCATATGCCTACAATAAGATGATTCCTAGTAGCTGTACATCTGGTTTGATGGTTGTGTCGTGTTTTTTCCCTTCCCCTCTCCTCCAAACTTTTGCAGATATTAATGACTGTGAGAGCAACCCCTGTAAAAATGGTGGCACTTGTATTGATGGCATCAACACCTACAAATGTATTTGTAGTGATGGATGGGAAGGAACATACTGTGAAACGAGTAAGTTAATGACTTTTCAGCATGCAGAAAGAGCCCTTGGAAAATCATCATGAAGGAATGGCTGCTACTATCTTTAAGATGATAGTGACCTATGCCATTTTAACATAAACTGCTACAGAGGCCACAGGGGACAAGGTTTCCTCATTTTTTTGCACTGAGTTCCAGGGTTTTGATTCAGAACTCAGCTCAAATTACAGAGATGGACTGGGGTAGAGACTTGCTGTTCTACTGTTCAACTGTCTGCCCTACCCTTTGGATAAATTTCTGTTAAGAAACCCTTCGCATGAGTACAGGCAGTTGTAGGAATGGTGTGGCTGCATATCACACTTGGGTTGTGTCAGCCTCGGGAACAGAGTTGAGCCCTCGACTCTTCTAACTGATAGGATGGTTTATGTAACAGGGTTTTTAACTCCTTGTGTACTGAAGCTATGACAAAGTGAAAAGCTGGGGGAGCACGGTGGAATATCCTTTAGGCCAGTGAAAGCACTTAAGCTTTAAGTGCTTAATCCATAATTGAAACAGGGGCCAAAATTAGGGATGGGACGTGTACTTTTCAAGCACTAAGTGTTTGTTAATTCTGTAAACACTGCTTAGCCTGTTTTCTCTTTAACACATCTAGATATTAATGACTGCAGTAAAAACCCCTGCCACAATGGAGGAACTTGCCGAGACTTGGTCAACGACTTCTTCTGTGAATGTAAAAATGGGTGGAAAGGGAAAACTTGCCATTCCCGTAAGTTCAGTGTTTCCAAAACATATCAGGTGTTCTCACTTAGGCTGCTTAAACTTCTTGCATTGCATTTAAGAAAGTACTGGTATTAAGGATAGTTTGGGTTCTTCACAGGTGACAGCCAATGTGATGAGGCAACATGCAACAATGGAGGAACGTGTTATGATGAGGGGGACACTTTCAAGTGCATGTGTCCTGCAGGATGGGAAGGAGCCACTTGTAATATAGGTAAATACCCTGGATAATCACCAGGAAGCAGATGCAGCACTGCATCTGTGACCTCAGTTTTCCCTCTTGGCTCAGCTTTGTCAGCATTTTAACAACTCAGTGGCAAATCTTGTTTCTGTTACAGCAAGGAACAGCAGCTGCCTGCCAAACCCCTGTCACAATGGTGGTACCTGCGTAGTCAGTGGGGATTCTTTCACTTGTGTCTGCAAGGAGGGCTGGGAAGGACCCACGTGTACTCAGAGTAAGTTGCCTACTTGAACTCTTCCAGAGTGTTGCATGATGAGAACATTAGCTCATCCTGTCGCCCTTGGAGTCAAGATTGAAACCAGAAGGGTAAGCTTGTTTGATGTGGGCTTTAGCATCACCTGAATCTTTGTTTTTAATGACTTTATGTGATAGAGCCTTGACCTGGGCATGAGAAAGTTGCAAATGAGCTAAGTGGAGACAGATGTTGTCTTGTTTTCTCCTGCATTCTTTTTCAACAAGCAGCTCTGTCTGCTTCCACTTTTTTTTTCTTCCCCCCACTGTTAGAGTCTTTACAAGGATCTCTTCCTGTGTACATGTGTTCCACAATGTAGTTAACAAATTTTGTGGTAGAAGCCTGGAATCAATTTAGCAGAGAATTTCAGCATATTTTTGTTAAACAACCTGGGCATTAGGGGAGGCTTGATCTTTCTCTACTGACAGAAGTTGAAGCCAATGTCTGCATATTTAAAGTTGTCTCTTTGCTTTGCAGACACAAATGACTGCAGTCCTCATCCTTGGTAAGTTTTGTATGTCTTTCATCCTTCACTTCTGTTGTCTTTGAAATCTAGAGCCTTTTTATCTGTAGTATTTTTTTTAATGTAATGACTTTTCTCCTTACAGTTACAACAGTGGCACTTGTGTGGATGGAGACAACTGGTACCGCTGTGAATGTGCTCCAGGCTTTGCAGGCCCTGACTGCAGGATCAGTAAGTGCCTCACTGACACTCCCTTTGTTTTTGTCTCGCTTGAATCTCGTTGAGAGACAATCACCTTAAGTAGCAGATCAGACTAATGATACGTGACCTCTGTATCTGTACCTAGATCTGAAGCAGATGTGGGGAGTGCATGAATTGCACTGAAAATGAAAGAAAAATTTTAAGTCCATTCAGCTGGAGCTGAAACAACTCAGTTCAACTGAGTGGGCAAAATGCCCTTCAGGATATTCTTCTGAGTTAGGATGTCTTTGTGTGCCATAGATTTCTGTTTGAGATGAAAGTGTGCCAGCCAAAAACATGGTCAATTAATAATCTGCCTACAAGCCCTGAGGTGGTGTATGCACTTCCCTGTAATTTAATAATAATTACAGGTAGGAGGACACTAACACTTTAAAAAAAAAAATTATTAAAAGCCATGGAAAGAAAGTTTATAGAGGCATTAGAACTGAAAAGGGGTTTAACCTGGCTGTTAGTTGGAGAACCTAGCAGGGGGACAAAACATGGAGCATGTCAAAGTAGAGGAAGCATGCCTGGGTGAGGTGGAATGTGTCCTTGCCCTTGAAAAGCTTAAGTAGCCATAGGGGTCAGGTTTTGATCTTTGTTAGTGCCACACAGCAGAAACAGAAATTCATAGATTCTTACTAGTAGTACCAGTATAATCTGAGTGAGTTCTATCTCCAAATAGACACTAGAAAATAAACATCCAGCAGGCAAATTGCATGTATAGTGGGTTTTGGTTGTGTGTTTTTTCCCTCACATAATAAAAGGGATACTATAGAATAATGTCTGTATCTTCTCCTTCCCATCACAGATATCAATGAATGCCAGTCTTCACCCTGTGCCTTTGGAGCTACGTGCATAGATGAAATTAATGGGTACCGCTGCATTTGCCCACCAGGTCGTAGTGGCACAGGATGCCAAGAAGGTATTGCAGATATCACAGCTGAGCACAGTACTGGTAGCAGGATGGCATGTTAACAGAGTTGTGATTTGCATGGGGGTGTTTTGGGGGGGACGGGCTGCTTTTTTATTGTTTTCAAGCAAGTATCTGTCTTTGAAGAAGCAAACTGATCACCAAATTTAGATGAACTTTTATAAGGGCTTTTTCCTGTTCAATGTTCATTAATATGTTCTATATGTCCTCAGTTACAGGAAGGCCTTGCATTACTAGTGTTCGAATGATGCCAGATGGGGCTAAATGGGATGATGACTGTAACACCTGTCAGTGTTTGAATGGAAAAGTCACCTGCTCTAAGGTAGAGGTGTGCTGTGTGTTATGTTATACTGTCTTCTGTCCTGTCACCAGCAGTTTACTTATTGGTATTTATTCTCTTCTAGGTTTGGTGTGGCCCTCGGCCTTGTGTCATACACGCTAAAGGTCATAATGAATGCCCAGCTGGACACGCTTGTGTGCCCATTAAAGATGATCACTGCTTCACTCACCCTTGTGCTGCAGTGGGTGAATGTTGGCCTTCCAATCAACAGCCTGTGAAGACCAAATGCAATTCTGATTCTTACTACCAGGACAACTGTGCCAACATCACCTTTACCTTTAATAAAGAAATGATGGCACCAGTAAGTAGCAGAACATGGCTTGCTGCTCTGCCTGGAGCACCAAGCCACTTTTCTGACTGATGAAAGTCCAGTAAAAGTTGGTGCTCTCTTAATATCAAAACAAAAAATTTAAAAAAAAAAAAATCCAGGAGGTAGAGAAGGATTAATACTGAGCCCTACCCTAAATGTTTTGGTGTCTAGAGAGGAACAAAAGCAGGATTGGATAGAATTCAACATCCTGTTTCCCTGAGAACTCTTACTTCAGGGCAAAAAAACTTAGATACACATTTCTTATATCTGTGTGCATGAGTATATTTAAGAGAGACCAAGATCTTTTCTGTATCCTCCAGGGCCTTACCACAGAGCACATTTGCAGTGAATTGAGGAATCTGAATATTCTGAAGAACATGTCTGTTGAATATTCAATCTACATTATTTGTGAGCCTTCACACTTGGCAAATAATGAAATACATGTTGCTATTGTAAGTATCTCTGGGATATTTTTAAATGTCTTTGTAGTTAATTGCTTGAATGTGTGCAATATGTGGATTTCATAAAAATCCTAAGTCCTGGCTTTGCTAGCACTCCTTCTTGCAGTTCAGTTTCTATCCCAATCCCCTTTAAGAACTGGAAGGAAATCCTGGTTACAGCTGTGTACCTGGAAGCTGCTATCTGGTGGTAACTCTAATAAGGAAGTAGCAAAACATCCTTCTGTTATGCTCCTGTAGAGTGTAAAAGTTCAGTAGACTTCTGGTTGTCTATTTAAAGACAGGGACAACAATTGTTCAGTATTAGTTCCTGTCCAGAGCTGGTCTTTTTGTTTGTTTTTGTTTTCTAAGTATTAAAAGTACTGAGAGCCTTAACTGATTGCAAGAGTGTATAAATAGCAGATTACCCAGGCATCTGATCTGGTGTTTGGCATTAATTGTGTGACTACTTCTGTAGTCTGCAGAAGATATCAGGGAAGATGAAGACCCAATCAAAGACATCACAGATAAGATCATTGACCTTGTCAGTAAGCGTGATGGTAACAACACACTAATTGCTGCAGTGGCAGAAGTCAGAGTACAGCGGCGGCCAGTTAAAAACAAAACAGGTGAGCTTCTCCTTGTCTCCAAATGCTTGCATGCATGCCAAGGCTAGAGCAGCCATTCAGCACAGGTGAGACTTTACTTCTGAGATGCATAGCAAGCCTGAGAATCTCTGCTCCCAGTCCACAGGGATAGTAAGGAAGCTTTGCACCAGTGTCCTAACCTCCTAAAAGGGCTGCTCCTTTCCTGCACTCTCGATGGAGAAATAAGGAAGCAGAAAGCAGCTGGTGGCTCTGAAAGCTGCCATGTATTTACTTAGTGATGCCACCACTGTCCAAATGCGATTAATTGGTCAGAAGCATCCATTATGAGGTTTACCCATAGCATTGGGCATGTCCTGGCAGTCACTGGTGGAAAGAGAAATGTCCGTGGTGGGAGTGAGCCAGGTGCCCTGAGGGCAGGAGACGTTCCTCCTGGAGGAAGATGTTTTCCACAAGAGCTGTTAAATCACTGTTCTGAAGTACTACATTCTGTTTACACATCCTATATCCTAAAAGAGCCAAGATTACCCTTATGTTACTGTCTGGACCCCAGTGAAAGGCTTGACAACTGAGAACTGTTTTTATTGCAAAGAGCCTGGAAGGGCATAATAGCAGGATTAACTGGTCTCATATCTCTTCCAGATTTCTTGGTGCCCTTACTGAGCTCAGTTCTAACAGTAGCTTGGATCTGTTGCCTCGTAACTGTTTTCTACTGGTGCATCCGAAGGCGCCGAAAGCAGAGCAGCCACACTCACACAGCATCTGATGACAACACTACTAACAATGTAAGGGAGCAGCTGAACCAGATTAAGAACCCCATCGAGAAGCATGGAGCAAATACTGTCCCAATCAAAGACTACGAAAACAAAAACTCTAAAATTGCCAAAATAAGGACACACAATTCAGAGGTGGAGGAAGATGACATGGACAAACACCAGCAGAAGGCCAGATTTGCCAAGCAGCCAGCATACACTTTGGTAGACAGAGATGAAAAGCCCCCTAACAGCACGCCTACAAAACACCCAAACTGGACAAATAAACAGGACAACAGAGACTTGGAAAGTGCACAAAGCCTGAATAGGATGGAGTACATTGTATAGCAGAGAGTGGGGTGCTGCCATGCAGGGCCTTTAAGTATCATTACAAAGGCACTCAAGAGCTTGTAGTTCTTCAACCATTGTGTAATATTTGAGTCTAAGGCTATTATTTACTTAGAGTCCCTGTGTTAATTTAAGTTTTGACAAGCTGGCTTACACTGGCAATGATAGTTGCTGTGGTTGGCTGGAATACCAAGTGCTGCATTTCACATCTATGCAAAACTAGTCAAAAGTGCCCTCCTGTAAATTCAGCTGTAGCTGACACACCATGGAAACGCTTCATAAGGTATGACATAGCCTTATTGCTCTTCCTATTTTTCTTTTTCTTTTTTTTTTTTAATTTCTGCCAGTTGTCCCCACTTACCCAGTTTCTTTCTAGAAGAATACATTTTATTTATATTTATTGAATTTGAGTTTTTTGTATATTGGTTTTATGGTGATGTACAACTAGTTCTGTATTTGAAAGTGCCTTTGCAGCTCGGAACCACAGCAACTATCAAAAATAAGTTTATTTATTTTTTTATTGTATTTTTGTTGGGGGTGGGTGGGGGGAACTTGTCAGCAGTTGCTGGTAAATGAAGAATTTAAAGAGGAAAATGTGTCAAAAATAGAAGTTTGTATAGAAATGTAAATAATTCTTTTTTATTAATCACTGTGTATATTTGATTTATTAACTTAATAATCAAGAGCCTTAAAATATCATTCCTTTTTATTTATATGTATGTGTTTAGAGTTGAAGGTTTTTGATAGCATTGTAAGCTTGTGGCTTCTGTATTTTGAATTTTTTTTTTCATGTTACATGTTGCCTATATGCCAAAACTAAGGTGTTCTAAAATAGTTTATTTTTAATAGGATGGGCTTTCATGCCTTGATGCTGGTTTTTGTACATTGTCAAAAGTTTGAAACACCTTCCATAGTATCATCACTTTAAGACTATTTGTAAGTACTGACTGAGGCAGTTTAGATCATTAGACTAGAAAATTTTTTTTTGCTGCTTTAGACTTGAAAACAAAAAAACCCGAGTGACAGGCAGATAATCTGCTACGGAACAGTTTAAGGGAACAAAACTGAGCTATTACTTTATGTAGATGAAATGTGAGTGGTTGCATGTAATTAAAATATCCAATTAGCGTGTGAAGTTGGAAACACAGCAATCTTATTTTGTAAATTCTAATTTTTTTTTTCTCACCATGACTATGTTAATACTGAACCACTTGTAGACTTGACTTTTTGTAATCTACTGCATTTAGGGAGTATTCTAATAAGCTAGTTGTTGAATACTTGAACAGTAGAATGTCCAGTAAGATCACTGTGTAGGTTTGCCATAGATTACACTGCCCGCCTTAACAAGTGAGGAAATCAAAGTGCTATTACGACATTTAAGATCAAAAGGCTTATAAACATAGTAATCTCAGTGGTTAACCATTGAGATCATGAAGATACCTTGTATTGTGATATTAGTGTTATATGAAAATGCATCTTTGATGTGTTGTTCCTGGCAATAAATCTTGAAAAGTAATATTTATTAAATTTTTTGTATGAAAACATAAAAGAGCGTGGAGATTATTGAGCTTGAAGCCACTTGAACTAGTGAGCTGTGCAAAAACAGCGGCAGGTGCCGGTTTATGTTTCCAAGACCTGCCTCTGATTTTGGTAGAGGCAGTTTTGTTAGGTGATTACATGGTCTCCTCTGGCTCTGAAGCAGACTGGAGGGCTTAGAAAGCAGTGTGTCCGTTGGTCTCATTCTCATGCGGCTGATGTACTTCTAAGAGGAGCGTGATGTGACTGGAATTGTGCAACAAGTTTACTTTGCGTGGGCCAATGAGCTACCACCAGATAGTAACCAAATTTAAGTAGCTAGGCAAGACACAAACTGCTGACCTGGGTGGGAAAGGATCCACAGATTATACTGATCTAGTGGGCAGAAACTGCTTTGTAAAGCATAAAATAAACTCTTTAAAATATACAACACAATGCCTTTTAATGCTTAACTATGCAGCCCCTCCCTCCTTGGAGGGGCTGTGTGTGTGGAAGGAGGGGTTAGCAGTCTGATACTCTTACAGTAGCACTTTCTGCTGATGTGAAGGAACAATTAACAGCGTGTAATGAACTCAGAGAAAACTTAATACAGAAGAGGGTCAGGCTGCTGCTTGTGCATCTGCTTTCCCCACCCTTCTGCAACAATAGGCCTTTCCTTAGATATTTTGTTCGTAGTAAACACAGATACTTCCATTTGCTGTGGTATGAATACAACCAATACTTCATCTGCACCTTCTGTCTAAAAAAATGATACAAAGTTATTTAGTGTTACTTTTGAGTTCGCACTGAAAGGGCATTTCTAACTTGTTCCTACTTCCACAGAAGTGTGACTGCTCTTACCCTTCACGGGCCACATAACTTCACTACCAGAGAATCATCAGTTTGCTGAATGGGAAGCCAAGGTTAGCTTCATCTGACCACTTCAATAAATCCTCACAAACAAATCCCATGGGTATTTATTTCCTTTTGTTTCCTGACTTCTACAATAAAGCAAACACATCATGACTAAAAAAAAGCCATTTAAAGATAATAGAATATTCCCCCAGCTTCAGAAGTACAGAATGAGGCTGTCAACTGAATGCTTTTCCATACTTTTAATGTGCAATTAACCACCTTTGTGACTTCTGTTGTTCACATGGGTCTCAAATTCAGTGATGCAGAAACCAACTCCCCCTTCTAAGTAACAAAAGCATTTAATGTGTAGGAATAAGTCTGAGTCTACCACCTTTTCAACATGCAAAAAAAGCCCATAGATTCATGAGTCCTGGGAATACATTATTCAGGCAGTTTCAAAATACACTGGGGTGAATTCTAAGCACTGTATTAGTGCAGAGCTTCTCTACCTGGACTCTTTTTCCCATTTCACTTGTTTCATCACTACCTCACACTGCTATAAAACTAGAGCCACAAAATTTGTGCAGTGAGAGGGAAGAGAATGGTGTGAAATTGCCATGATATTTTAAAATTATATCCTCCTAGTTCAGTGGTAGCTTCCTCATTGACACTGATGAACATAACACACAACTTGTCTTTCAAATCCTGGAACCACCACCACCCCTATAGGTAGCTTTCCTGTTGTCATGAAAATAAAGACCGTGACTTCCCCTTAGAATACCAAGACACATTTGTTTTTGCTGAAGTTATACTTTGCTAGAGTTTACCACTCTGGGAAGATAACACACGGACAGTGGGAAACTTCTCCTGACTTAGGCAGAATGTGTTTGTTCTTTGGATCTTTAATCAAGAACTGGAAAGTGTGTGCATCCTGAGTTGCCATTGGAGCACAGGAGCTTTACAAGTAAAATAAAATTATTCCACTTCACACTGCCAGCTTTGCTCTAACTGAACCTATCAAATTGAGTTAGGTCAAGCTGAACATAGCCACATCAAAGCCACTGCACCTCTGTGTGGAAAGGGCCCATCAACTGCAGAAGTACCTAGCAAAAGGTGCTGAGCGTGCACATTACATTAGCCTTAAAGCAAATCTATTCATGGTACTGAGGCAAAGCCAGCCTGGGAACTGCTATTTCTGCATTGCTAATAGAGGCAAATGACAGCCAGCAAGCACCTCTGCACCTGAAGCTTCACACAGAAGAAACAGAAACTAGTTTAGGGCCTAAATACAAGATGAGCATCTTCAAGCAGTTTTGCTGATCACAGGGTCACAAGATGTTAAGGGTTGGAAGGGATCCAAAGAGATCATCGAGTCCAACCACTCTGCAAGAGCAGGACCATACAATTTAGCTCAGGTCACAAAGGACCGCATCAAGACAGGCCTTGAAAGTCTCCAGAGAAAGAGACTTCCAGAACCTGTTCCAGTGCTCTATGACCCTCACAGTAAAGTTCCCCTTTGTGTTGAGGTGAAACTTCCTGTGCTGCAGCTTACATCCCTTGCTCCTTGCCCTATCACAGGGTGCAAGTGAGAAGAGCCTATCCTCCCCTTCCTAATGCCCAGACCTCAGATATTTATAGACATTGATTAAATCCCCTCTCAGCCTTCTTTTCTCCAGACTGAAAAGCCCCAGGGTCCCTCAGTCTCTCCTCATCAGGCAGTGCTCCAGTCCCCTAATCATCCTCGTAGCCCTCTCTTGGACTCTCTCCAGCAGATCCCTGTCCCTCTTAAACTTGGGAGCCCAAAACTGAATGCAGTACTCAAGATGGGGTCTCACCAGGGCAGAGTAGAGGGGAAGGAGACCTCCCTTGAACTGCTGGACACACTCTTCTTAACAGACCCCAGGATCCCATTGGCTCTCTTGGCCACAAGGGCACACTGCTGTCCCATGGACAACTTATTATCCATGAAGTTGTTATCCTCTCCACAAAAACAACACTTGTTCTTACACCAGCTCCCACACCTGCACACCAGGAGTTAACATTACTAATCATCTCTCTGCCAAGCTACATGTACAAGGTTACATTCTCATTGCTCCTTGAAGACTGCATGATTCAGATTCTTTCCTGCCAGCCCCCAGCACAGCTGCCTCAGCCAGCGGTCTGAAGGCAGTGACCCAGACCCTTGCCACTTGCATAGTCCCTCTGCAACACGGCGCAAGACAGAGACCCAATGTTTCTTATTAGTGTATGCAAAGATGAGAAGTTCTGACAAGGGAAGTACCAAATTCAGCCTTTTCCTCCCCAGAAGATGGAAGTAATTGCATAAGCTCCCCCCTCCCCTTTTAAACGGAGCAAGAGTATTTAAGAATTTGCCAACTTCCTCTTTCTCAATATTGACAGGAGTGGCCATCATGATGACTGTTCACCAGCACAGTTTGCTTTCAGAGCTTAACTACTGCTCCCAAAAGGGAAAAAACAGTAAAATAGCTGTGTAATGATTCATTCCCATTGCTGGGGGCAAAGAGGAAGAAAGCAGTGGGGGGGTTGTATGGTTTGTGGGCTACCAGATGGAGGTTCAGACAACAGCTTACCTAGCACTGGGGCTGCAGTGGAGTGATGCAGTATCAGACAAGGCATCAGACTGGAGTTCCAGTCCAGATCTTCCAGTGAGCACTCTCTGTGATGTGCAAATTGTTTCAACCAGTTTCTCTACAGGGTGGAGAAATAAATCTTTTCATTCTAGTACTATGAGGTCATATTAATATTAAAAAGGGGCATGCCCATCTCTAGAATTATAGCTCAAGTTACTCTTCCTGAAAGATCTGAGGCATAAATCAAAAAGATAATTTTTACAGAAGAAAATAAAGCAGCTATGGAGCTAGATTATTAATTCCTGCTACAGAGGCGTTAATGTCTCATCTCTTCTAAAGGATCTATCTTTGACAGAATGGGAGCAAATCAGGGAAATTTTCATTCAAAAAAGGGGCACTGTCAGCTCTGTCAGGAGCCAGTTCCCAGCTCTGGATAATTTAAATGGATAGTAAAGGGGGTAGGATGCTGAGGATGCTGGAGGTTAATTCCCTGGGCAATTTCCAGGTTACAGCTGATATGCCCTCTGACAATACATCACATTCACAACTCTCACAATTTCTCAGAATAGGCTGACATGAAGCACCCAACCAGACAGACCCCATCTAAAAGTATCACCTTATCACCATTGTGGAAAGGATAATGAGGTCACATACGACCAGGTTCTATCTGAATTATTGAGGGCTAAAAAAGAAAACTATTAACAGGATGGGAGAACTGTGTTTCAGAAATACTTAAATGAACTGATGAAAGAATTAGCTGTCTGTATTTCTTACCCAGCTTGCCTTACCTTGAAGAAATTACTTATGCTTGGTTCTGTCCCAACTGTCAAAATAAGCATATTCATATCCCTCCCAGGTTCAGCTGCAGAAGGCTTTGATATTCCTTTGATGAAAGGCTGAGTGTGCTGCTATTCCCCCATCCCACAGCTTCTCCTTCACATAGTTTCTGGATACTAGTTAACGCTTATTAGAGAAGAAAAAAAAGCAGAAAGCAAGGAAATGAGAAGCGCTTTTTATTAAAACTAATTTCTGAGGCCAACCCACACTTCTCACTGCTGGGTAAAAGGGTCCTGATACTATTAACTCTGCTCAAGCCTGCATCAAAGTGTTTCACTACAGCATGAAACCTTTTATTAAATAGTGATATGGGCAAGGAGATAACTATTCCTAATTGCAACCTGGGATAAGTTAACTATAGTTTACAGGTTTTGTACTCCAATTGCAGACAAACAAAACACATTCACCTTTTCCCTTCAAAAGAATCCATCTTCCAGTCAAAAGTCTGTGAGATGATATAAAAATGTCAAGTAAACCTCAGACCATGCAACCCACCTGCAGAGTGGTGAGAGGGAAGGAAGTTCACGCTGACAAAATAAACGCCTACAGAAGGCTACTTAACACCTCGCTTGTTCAAAACCTGCTGTAGCAAGAAAAAGCCTTAATTTTTTCTTTTTTTTGTCATAACCAGGTGCTCTTGGAACGATTGAAGACAAGCATAATACAGAAACACAGCTCTGCAACTGCAGGAACACACCAATACAGACTCCTGACCCTCATAAGCAGAACTACCACCTCACAGAAAATGCAACAACTAGCACAAAGCTTATTACTCAAAATAATTCTTGTGACAGCATTCCTGCTAACCAGCACTGGGCAAGGGAGTTTTCACATCAGTTTGCTTCCTCTTTATAAATAAATACGTCAAGCAAAAATCTGGTCTAGCTTTTGATGTGTGTTTAAACACAGAAGCTCACTAAACAAATATTTTTAACTACTTAGATGTAAAGAATACTGGAAATGATAGTCTAGACACATTAAAAAGTGTTTGTCTAGAAAAGAACTGTTTCAGTATCAGCAAACAGCATCCAGCAAATTAACCAGATAATTCACTATGAAAACCCTAAAGCTGGCTGGTTTGGAGTAGACAGTTGTGTAAGACAAACATGCATTTTTCAGTGCACGCTCTGCATTGCAGGCTGTAGCCAGTTTCAGATCTACAGTATTTCAGAGGAGTTCAAAGAAGCTCTGAAAGTTAAAGAAACCACATAACACACAAACACGAAATTAAAACAACAAACCAAAGAAATTGTTTCTGTGCTTCACTGGAAGTTTCAGAACGAAATAGTGCTTAAATATTTATTACTTCTAACAAAATGCACAGTAATGCTGCTTAGAAGCAAACTGGCAATAGAAAGCCACAGTCAAGACTTGCAAACTGCTAGTTTTATTCTAGCTCAGTTTCCAGCTGCATTTTTTTCCTACACTTGACTTAGGAAACCAGGTTTGTGGTTCAAGAGTGTGCTAAGCCACACCTCTGCCAGTCACTGGCACGCAGGTAGATTGTTGCTAAAGAAAAACACAGACTGAGAAGACAACCTTGGGCTTAAAGTACAGAATTAACACACACGGTAACAACACAGCCTGACTGTCAGAGCATCACGTAAAGCACCCCCAAATTTGCAAAACAGAAACTTTCATAACAGTCCTGCTGCACAGACAACAGAAAGAACAGCTCTGAGAAGCAACCCCACCTAAAATGCTCATGAATTAAAAGATTTTTCACGGAGTAGCTACATTTCTGAGAGAATCCAAGAGTCAACTTTAAAAAGTTACTAAACTTTACTAGCCTCAGAATTTAACAAGTCAGTAATTACAGTAACGATGTAACTATGCACTTTGGGGGCAGTTCACTTGCATCTATTCTGATTTTCTAGGTTCTAAGATCTTTAATCATCCCAGCCCCACAATCACTGTGATGCTCCCCCTATAAATGTACAACATTAATTTGTAAGGGTGTGTTCAGGTATGTTACTCAGTGAAGAGTTAAACTGTCATTGCAAGGTTGGCTGAACTACATCTAAAAAGAGTCTGTGATGATACAAATTCTGTGTGGTTGCTGTCTGGTTTCTAATTCTTGAATTAAATGGATTAGGAGAAGAGAGAGGCAAGGGGGAGGGATGCTTCAGAATCCAAAATTGTTTGCAGTGACACTGTGGGGCATACTTGGCTCAAGACCATCCACAGTTTTCACAGATACAATCGGCATGTTCAGAGACACAATCAGCACCTTTGCTAGTTTGCAAAACCAAGTGTAAGGCCTTTCTCCTAACCATAATGAAATGAAAAGAAACAACTGTATCTGTAACTGCATAATCTGCAAGCCTCTCCTGTAGGAAACTGTTACAACCGAGAACATCATCACAAAGATCCAAGGAAAAGCAAAGCAAAAATAAAGGAAATTTAAAACTGCAGCCTACAAAATATGCTCGCTCCATTATTTTAAAGTTTATTCACTCCAAGAACTTACAGAAGTCACCTAGAAAATGTGATCTAAGACTTTAAAATAGAATAACTTGATAGTTTATATTAATTACTCTGTAATTTTTTGATGTTTCATTAAACATCCTTATACCTTTTTTTTTAAGTTCATCAAAAAGGTGATTTTTCCTCCCTTCCTAGCCCAGTATCACGTCCATACAAAAGACAGCAAACACACCTCAGGCTATTTCTACTCCAAACCCAGGTTCATTTGCTGCCTGGGTTTTGCTGTTACTCAGACAGACCTTTTTGCAGCCTAAAGATCGGTAAGCATTAACAATTTTTAGCAAAGCACTGAGGGAAAACATTATGCAAACAGATTGAAAGAAAAAAGAGAAAGTGTCTTTTAGCAGGCATGCAGAATTGTTTTCATTTAGAGAAAAAGCAGAAATTATTTATAGGAAAAAGATGCTGTTGACAGTCTTGCTGCTGACTCATGACTTTCACAAGGACCTGTATTGCACTACCAATCCTAACATCCATGCTTAACCTAAACACGGATGTCCACAGTCCTAAGTACCTGTCAGTAAGATTTTTCAAGGCTACTTCACATCAACTGTCTGTGGTCACATTGATTTCAGGAGAATGACAAAAAAAATAGCTTGTTATAATTTTATTTTCAATATTTTTAAAAGATACACAAAATAAAAAACAACATTTCCTCCTGCCTTACAGAAGCAGCACGAAAAAGCACTGCACAATTAGAAGTTAACCTGTATCTCAAACTAACAAATAGCTTGGATATGACTGACAACGACAAAAGGCTGTTGTCCTTGTACACAAGCTAGGCCTGATGTCAAAAGATGAACGCACAACAGCATGGATGCACGTTTATGTGGGAGCTTTTCTCAGCAGTCATGTCTGCACACCCAGGTAACTGTACACATAAGCCTACTTTTCATTCTTCCAGAGCCTGAATGCATGATTGCCTGTACCCACAACTTGGAATAGAAATAAATATTCAATCCCAACTTCACAAGCAGAAACCAGACTTCTTTTGAAACCCCACTGAAAACGTGGGGCTTAAGTTATCAGCAACATTAAACTCTGGTTAAGGGTTTATTTGAAATAACCTCAATTTGCTTTACTGTTGTAAAGACGATGTGAATAAACCATGAACTTCCTAAGACAGAAGGGATTATGTTTTACTAAAATAAACTACATGTTGAGAAACAAGCAAAACACTGAATAACTGCAGCTGCTAACAGATCACTAAAGTGGTTTTAACTTCTGCTGTCATCAGCTGGTATGACTTTTAGGTAGCACTAAAACATACACAGACCTAAAATTTTGCTTAGTAAATGCTATTTTATAAGAGATTTTCCTGTCTATAAACACTGTATTGGTCTGCATAATAGTAACATTTGATTCCTAAAGTCTTACCAGAATTATCTTCATTATAATTCCAAATTACTAAAATAATTGACCAGTTTTCCTTAAAACTTATCTAACTTTGACCTGGTATTTTTATTACTTTTCACTATTTTGAACTGGTTCCTACACTCCAAACACAAACCTGGGAGACTGCCTATGACACCAAGGCTTCATGACTTCATAACTTCTTAAGCCTTCGAAGTTTTAACTTCCTGAGGCCATTTTCAACTTCTTTTTTTCTTTTTTGGACAAGTTTCTCTGAAGAGTCAGGCTGCAGTTCTAAACAAGGTGAAGGCATCACAGGCAATTCCACAACTGTTGCACCTGGCTCATTTTGGCTTCTCTGCACTACACTGTTCCTCGCAGAAAGAGGGTGGGAAAGGGTTTTGCTCAAAGTTGATGGCTCCTCATTAGAGACAATCTTTGTCACATCTTGTTTAGAGAATAACCTAGGATTAAGTGAGGTCTTCTCCTCCAGGAATGGACCTAAACAATCATCATTGCTTTTACTCATTTCTGTATCGCTGGGGCTCAAAGGAGTCTCTTCAGAAGATACTTTCTGGAAATGCTCTAAATTTTTTTCTGAAGCACAGCTCTTCTCTAGAGCCTGTGTTTTGGTTGCTTTTTGACTTGGTTTTGGATCTAGCAGTGCTGACTCAGAGCTACAAGGAGGGTTCTCAGTTAGGAGACTTGATCTCAACCACTCCACAGAGTGATGTTTTTGCTGGCTGCTAGTATCAGCTGGCTGTCTCTGATTAACATAATTTCCCAGCTCTAAAGCAGGAAGCTCTGAGATGCTTTCAGCTGTATTTATGCAGTCCTTTAGCAGTCCTGTAGTCCTACATGTCACTTCAGATGGAAGACTGAGAGCAGTTTGACAGTCGTACTTTCTGTTCCCCATCTGGGAGTCCACTGAGCCAAGACACACTTTCTTGTAGTCCTTGCTGATTTGAGGTTTGCTTGTGCTCGTTTTCCTTGGTTTTGTCCTTTTCACACTGCAATAAAAAGGAATTTTGCTTTTAAATTAAAAAATAATCTTTGTTGTCTCAATTTGCCCTTCTGACAAATTCTAAAACACCATTAGGACAAGGCTCTTTCTGAATGTGGAAAAACCTTTCCACATCACCTTGACAAGAAATAATGTTTGTCTAGTGTGGATAATATCGAGTGTTATCGATCTGATTTTCCACTGCATTAGGGAAACTCTATTTATTAATGACTAAGCCATGAAAGAGTTTACATTCTATTCCAAGAGGCAGAAGTGGATTCATTACAGATGTTAAAGGTCAGCACGACATCAGTATATTGAATTCCTTCCCAAACCAGTTAGATAAAATACTATTTCATAAGTGCCTAAATAATTTCAAACCATTCCCATATATTCAAATGCATAATGTATATCTAAAGAATAAAAGGGGGCAGGAAGGGAGAGGCAGTGTGTGCATCTTTGTGTGAGAGTTTCTAATCTGTTTTAGAATGTTCCTCTGGAATTTTTCCCAGGACATTTCAAAGTATTACTTTAAAGTTAACCACTGCTCATCTAGTATCAAGCCCATTTATCTGGGAAGGACTTAGGTAATACAAGTAGATGATACTCTAAAAGGAATTATACAGGAAAATGGGATCACAAGAGACCTGATGGAGTGTCAGCACATAAACACTCCTCAGCTGTGTGTTACCTGCAAATCCAGATTTCACTATGCACAAATATTGAAACTGCCTATGTAAGTGCTTGAGTTCGAAGATATTACTATGTATCAACCCATGCTGTGACCCCTTTCTGCTGCTCTGGTGACGCCAAGCAGTTCCCAGGTCAGCATGTCTAACTTTTCCAAACTAGGTAGAGATGGCACACCTCCAAATCTCACCTCATTTCCGAAAACAACACAGATGAGACAACATGTAACTAGAAAAACTGTTTGGATTCATAGCAAATCTCCGATTTCATGGTTGATTTGGGGCTACTGGAAGCTCACACAAGTAATGGTATCCTGATACAGCCAAGGACCAATAAAACATACAGCTGACCAACTAGCCCTTCCTATCCACTATGCCAGGGACACACTTTAATTGCAACCAAAGATCCAGAACATTCTTGTGGTACATTGCAAACTCTTAAAATGAACAAAAAATAATACATTCACGAAGTGTTTTTCACCAGATTCAAACATCACATATTTATTTTGGCTTAAAGCTTCATTCAAGGCAAAACCAGCCTGTTTTGATTCTGCCTAGTGCTATGTGAGATAGCCATGTGGGCTGTAATAGCTTTTGTCATGCTGTACAAAACAACAACCATCATTTGATGTGCTTGTCTACACTAGAGTAGTAGGTTCTTAGCAACTTGAAATAACATTTTGTAAAGGTGTTTATATTATTTGAAATTTAATTACATAGGCTAGATTCTGTTTACCCAATTTTTTTTTCAGATCATAAATACAACACCTTGGCATGAATAGTGACATACATTTCTTTCAAGATGTCTTGTTTTATTTGGTCATTCAAGCTAATCTTAAGTTTCTTGTTCTCAGCAGATTCAGTAAAATATTCAGATAGCCCACTGGAAAGTTCTTCTTTCTGCTCCAAAAGAAAATACAGGTTTAAAACATGACACATCAAGCTATGATTATTCAACAAAAACTTCCATTTCTAATACTGGGACTAACAGATGTTCTTTATTATTTTGATCTGAGCAGTCTAAGAGAAACAATTATTTTTAATCTTCTAATATTTGGAAGTCTAGTCAGCTCCCTCCCCTTTCAGGTTCCCAATGAACATATTTCATATGCTAAAATATACCACAAACAAACAAGACTGTAGTGTAAAGGATGTAGCTTTCCAACTCGTCTGAGGAAACTGTTGGCAAATATTTGATATCTTTGTGGCTCAAACTGTGACAAATGCCAGGAATCTCTCTTGCAGACAGGAGCATGTTTGTCAGGTTTTTTTCTAAAGAGACTGACTGGCGCAGTGGTCTATATGCTTATCCTCAGAAGAATTCACATAATTTTCCATACTTACAAAAAAATAAACAGACTCTTATTTGCTCATTTAAGAAGGCAAGGGTTAAAACTTTTAATAAGAACATTCAAACGCTTGCAGCTTGTAGTGGTTGGCTACCACAGGACAACAGGGGAATTCTTTCTGGTCTCAGCTAACAGCAGCAGCATGGTTTTATATAATATGAGATTGGGGTGAGAGGGAGGAAAGGAAAATGCTCTTTTTCTTCAAGCTGTGAGCATTTCCTTTCACAGTGAAACAACCTCAATGAGAGAAGGGTCATTTGGTGACTAACTACCACATACTTCAAAAAAGTATTATCTCTGAAGCTAAGGAGAGGAGAAGAGAGGAAAAATACAGCGAAGTCCAGAAGAGAAGAGGCTTTGTGCATCTCCTCGTCTTTGACGGCATTTTTCCTCGTCAGCCTGCTTGATGCGGCTTCTGCTTGGCGCACATCAAATGTAGGCAGTGCTTATTTATGCTATTCCTTGCTCCGCACTGCAAAGCCAGCATGCTGGAGCCAGGCGGTACGAAAGAACTGAAGGAAGCAGAGGAGGGCTATGGAGGCACGAGGCCAAAGCATGTACATGACCACCACTTGGAACATCGCTCAGGAATCTGTCACTTATAGAGGATTAAGCCTTGCCTGGTTTTATTTTTATTTCTATTTTTATTTTAAAGGAGAGGGGGTAAACCTCGCTGCTCCATCTAGAAAAGTAAGCCAGCGAAAACAACTTCCTGTTTTGTAAGCAAAAAGAGGGTAGTCAGGCAAAGAAATAAAGCCATTTCCACAGTTTAAAAAAGTACAGCTGTTTTCACCCTTCTTTTCAGAGGCAAATTAGGTAATATCTTTGTGTGTATTGACAGATGCATGAAGTTCTGTCCACTAATGGTGCAATGTGTGTGTTTACTGCAGGCAGAAAACACATGCAACATACTGGCAATGGGATTTCAACCTCAGAAATCAAGCCTAACTACTTTAATCTAGGGGATTAATTGATGTTCCTGCTCTTGTCAGAGGTATGGACTCCCCTCATTTGTCTAAGTATGTTTTTGCATTGCGTAAACAAAGAGGAGAATATCACAAGAAACTCAAGAGCTTTTCAAATTTTAAGAGAAGGCACAGACTCTTAACCATAAAGTAGAAACTATTCAGATTTCCAGTAAGAGTCACATAACTCTGAAGGACCTTGCACAATCATCCTGCATCAAAGCAGCTGGTGAGACTCTTAGTTAGGCAGAGAACAGAACCACAGGCAGAAGCATCTGAATTCCTGCTTGATGGTAACTGGAAAGGCTAATTTTATTAAACCACCTTCAGTCCTCAACAGGAGATTGTGACAGTATTGCCAATCCACTAAGGCAATCCCTGCAGATGTGGTAAGCAATGGGTGGAAAGGAGCACTTTGTACTAAATTCAGAGTAGGACTGGGGACAGTTCCTGTCCACACATACTCACTACCACAGATAAGTAATAAATCCCAGTTCTAACTTGCAGATGATGAACGGTGCACAACTGTTGTCTGCATACACTGTCATGCCAGGGTGCAAAGAGCAGACCCTGGAAAGAAGCAGACGATGGAGCCACATCACTTGTGAGTTGAGTCACACTGGAGTTAATGGTCTAGAGATGAAGGGCTAACACATTCCCTCGTTATGCCATCGTCAGCCTTTTATTTTGTTTTCAAACAGCTTATCACAAGGTAGTGACAGAAAAGGGTTAAGGCATTAAAAAAATTAAAAATTAAAATGATTTATATGTGAAACACTTCTGAACATGCCCTCTAAGTACAGTAGATTTTCCCCTTGGAACCACACCCTGTAAGTGCTGTATTTTGAGAGCTGAACAATTAACATAAGGCATATGAGTCAGTCTTTGAAAGACTCTGTGGGAACCAGAGAGCCTTTTGCTATTAGGAGTGATGTAAACTCCCTAAGGCTGGAATAAGTCCACAATAGAAGGCAGAGAGTCATAAATAACAACAATGGGCACTCCATATACTACTAAGACACTCAGACATTATTGGTGGTACTTCCTTTATTTTCTTTATTAGACTTAATAATTTAAGTTAATTAAAAAATATATAAAAAAAACATTGTCTGTTTTGGGAATACTATTTATTTCTTATGGGAACTTCAAGACTTGTTGAAGAAAGTTAAAAAAAAAAAAAAAAAAAGCTAATCTGCTCTCATCCTGTCTAGTAATCCCAAATTCCTTTAAAGTAGTGAAATAATTAAAGAAAAATATTCCAGGCATAAAAAGGAGGACAGCAGAAGCAGACATCATATAAACAATGACACCATGACAGAGAAAAACGTCAAAGCACCGCCAGACTTGTGACTTGACTCCGAAAGAGCTGCAGGGAGTGGGATTGCTGCTAACAAATTAAAACCACATTTCTTGGCAAATTGTTAAAGACAGACATATTTACATTTGTATAGAGACTGGGTGGGCACAGAAGATTAAAATGCTTCTTTAGGCCTTGAACTGCCAAGTTCTATTAGAAATATGTGCTCTTAAAATCCTAGGGTAAGCTCACTCCTTTTTGTCACTAAAACTCAGCAAGGAAGGGCCTGCAGAAATGAAGTTTACACAGCCTGACTGCCCTACCTGCTCATAATGCTGGCCTCTCAGATCCTGATTTTAAGATCCTTAGAGTACTTATCCAAAGAGGTATCTGGGAAAAAGACTTGATTGAGTCCTACGGAGAAACATGACTATTAGACACACAACATACTTGCTTTAAGGCCTATCAAATTGAAAATTCATTCTTCTACCACCTTACCTTACTATCTCACTCAAAAAGAAAAAGAAACACTCAGAAATGTAAAAGTGGTGACTGCCATCTGCAGCTTTCTCCAGGATGGCCAAGTTCTGCAACATGGCACTAAATGCCAGTAGAAGAACTACTCGTGTATGTGCACTTGTGAAGAATCCTTGCAAGTCCTTATCCTGAAGGAGAGGGAAAGGTCCAGATGAAAAGGCTGAACAATAGTACACACACAAATATTGATTTTTTTTTTTTTTTAATTTTTTTTTATTACAGACTAGGGATCTGGGCTAAAACAAAACTTCCTATGTGAACAATGCTGCCCTCACTCACCCCTCTCCTTTAATTTCATACTCTCTATGTCTCTCCCTATGCTCAGGGTAACAGTTGCACATCTTTATGTGCCTGTTCCTTAACTCTAACAAATAAATTCAAATTTAGTATCTGTTTAAAAAAAAAAAATCACAAACAAAACACAATAAAAGCCATACACTGTTTCTCAGTTGGATATATCAATGTGGCTCAACTTGCTGATAAAAAAAAAAACTTCATAGAAAACATCAATGGGTGCAATAAATCGCATTTAGTATCAAATTCCCATATGGAAGGGGGCTCTGAATGTAATAACATAGACTGAGCAACAAAATAAAGTATTATCCCAAGCACACACAAGTGAATAAAAACAAAATTAGCAAAAGGAATCAGGCAGAAACAGTGCTTTAGGGGAGCTCTGAGTGTGCTTGCAACTGCATGATCTCTATGTCACTCTGGTAGTATCATCAGCTCAGTCATCTAAAATAACCTTTAGGTCTCAGAATGTTTCTGAAATATGACTGCCAGACCAAAGAGGTCTTCCCAAACTGATAAACAGAAAAGGAGTTCTAAAGCAAATGAGAAGGTTTGTCAGTGAAGGGTGAATCACATACTATCATCTACCTGACAGAAAATTAACACAGAGGATTTTAGGTCAAATCATCTGCCCTCTCCCACCCCACAAGAAGAAAAAACTTCCCACAAATCCCCAATGCAATATTTCAGTATTTCCAACACAGTGATGTACCTGTCCTAGTAATTCCACTTCTGAACTCCTAGTGCACCATAAAACATTCATACAAGTCTTCCAAGTACAGAATAGAATACGATTCTCAAACTGAAATACAGTTCCTTGATTGGAATTGCAAAACACTGCTCTACATTTTAATACGGACTGTCCTGTTCTAAATGTCAGTAAATTCCAGTAAAAAAACATTAAGGATCATTGTACTGGGTGCAGTTCTGGATCCCCCAGCACAGAAAGGACATGGAAGTGTTGGAGCAGGTCGAGAGGAGGGCCAAGAAGATGATCAGAGGGTTGGAGCAGCTCTCCTATGAGGACAGGCTGAGAGAGTTGGGGCTCAAAGCCTTCTCTTCTCCAGGCTGCAGAGGAGACCTTAGAATAGCCTTCCAGTATCTGAAGGGGACCTACAGGAAGGCTGGGGAGGGATTATTTACAAGGTCTTGCAATGACAGGACTAGGGGCAATGGGTTTAAACTGGAAGAGGGAAGATTTAGACTGGATGTTAGGAGGAAGTTCTTTCCAGTGAGGGTGGTGAGGCACTGGCACAGGTTGCCCAGGGAGGTTGTGGCTGCTCCCTCCCTGGAGGTGTTCAAGGCCAGGTTGGACAAGGCCTTGAATGCCCTGTACTAGTGGGAGGTGTCCCTGCCTATGGCAGGGGGTTGGAACTAGATGATCCTTGAGGTCCCTTCCAATCTTACCATTCTATGATTCTATGATTCCATGTTATACATGGAAGTGTTGATATTTCATTTGAAATAGGTATTTTTAAGGAATACTGATGGTTTTTAAAAATAATATTCTTTTCAAGATTTAAATCAGAGAAAGAACTAGAGAAAACAGTATCTCTTTGATGAGGAACAGGCCTGTATAATGTACCCATGGCCTAGTAACATAATGTGAAAATCAAACGTCTGGATCAGTAAAGCCTTCGCTATCTACTACCAAAGTTTCTTTTGATTTGACACTATGGTTCCTAACTATTAAATTTTTGCTGGTGAAGAGTCCCTGTGGTCCACACTACTTAGTCCGAGAGTCAATTACAAGGCCCTGGTCAAAAAATGCACAGATGTGGTGCTTAGGGACATAGTTTAGTGGTGGGCTTGGCAGCACTTAGGTTAACAGTGGGACTCGAAGGCCTTTTCCATCCTCAGTGATTCCACTATATACATTCCACTTTCTCAAAATACAAGGTATGAACCTGGGTTTTCACTTAGTACATAAGCCCTGGCAACTACAAACAATCAAGGTCCCCAAAGCACCATCAGATTAGCTTAAAGCCTATGACTTCTATGAGGAAAATGCCTTCTTGCTTTTGAAGCCTTTTGTTTGGATGGCGATGATGTTTTACACACAGCAGGAATCAGCGGATGTTCTGAATGTAAGAAACAACTTCTCTAGATGTGCCTTTGAACATTTGCTAGATAACAAAAAAAACCAGGAAAAGCACTAATAAGCTGTAAATGCCATAAATCAAATACAAATGTGATACTGTATAAAAACCCTAAAGCTGGGAGGAGGGGCTTTTTAAAAATTGGCACACATATGCAACCGAGAGAGTAAGAACATATATAACACTTGCTAAAGCCACCGAAGGTGCTCCTAAAACGAGTGATTTATTTACATGCTGAGCAGCACGTGAGATGCGCTGTATTTGCTTGAAGGCAAAAATAGTTAAAATTAATGTTAAGTAATTGAGCTATTAATTATTCTGATTTCATATACTGATGATACAAGACTCAGATTCTATCTTCAGCCAAAGTGTCCACTGATAAGAAACAGAGGAAAAAGGAATAGTTTCTCAACCAGAACAACTTCTCTCAAGGTCAATGAAGAAAAGCTTAAAGCGTATTAAAGTTGAATTCTTATATTTTTAAGGAACCAGTGTCTTAAAAGTTTGCACCTTTTAGTTAGCCCTTCCCATCAATTTTAAGGCTCCTGCCTCCAGCAGTTATGAAAGAAGACACATTTTATACTTTAAGACTTCTTTACAAAACAAGTTAGCAGTTTTATGTGGAGTTGGACCCCTTTCCCCAATTTACAAAGCACAAGGGAAGGGAGCTACCACTCATTTGTTACATAGGTATCACAAAAAAACAAGGCACTTCTGTAATTCTGTACTACAGTTTTCAACATCCTGACATGAGGATCCTCTATCTGCCTACCAGATCTAAAGAGGTATGAGAGTACAAATATCTAAACACCTATTAGTAATATCAAAACAAACTTTGTATTTATCCTTCCAGTTATAAGCATGGGTTAACTGAGTATATGATATATACAACGGCATGATTCACATACTTAACATTTTGACTCTTACAAAAAAAAAAAAAAAAAGGAAAAGAATACTTCAGTTTTGAAAACCTTGTTCTCTTTGCACAAGAGAGTTTAACAACTGTAGGCAATCTTGGAAAGAATACTAATACTCTTGATCTTCCTAGTTATGAAGAAACAAAATATGTAAAACAGGCCCAACTGCACAGCCCAGGAGATAATTACTGTTCAACAATTAAGTCAGTGTTTTAGCCTGGTTTCCAAAACAACATTACCACCCCAAAAGCCCCCAAGATTTTTAAGCTCACACTGGAGATCACTCCTTCCAAATACTCTCAAATTATAGATTATTCAAAATTCCTTCCATGAGCTTTACCATAATATATTTTAGCTTAATGCCTAGTCAAGCTATGAAATTCCTATTAGTTGAAATAGGTTTGTGCTGAAGGTTGAGGAATAGAGTGCTGTTTGAAAGAATTAAAACCCCAAATGCATCAAATATTCTTTGCCAAACAGGACTATAGAGAATCATTATTTTAAAAGTGAAATAATTTAAACCTAGAGTCACCTAAATCTCACAGATGCACAGAAGCTGAACAAACCCTTTACTGACAGCCTTCCAACACCGCACCTTTGCTGGATGTGCCCATCCTCTCAAAGTCTGCAGAGTGAAGAAAGAACTTTACTTCAGTGCAAAGTCCAGAATCCTAGTTCAAATCCACCTCAACCAACAGCATAAGCCATGACAGAAGGGGAGTGAAAGTGGAGAAGAAAATGAGGGAGGTGAAAGGATGATGACAGATGATAATATCTTAAATAACCACAAAGCTTTGACAAATGAGATCTTGTGAACACTGCTAAGTAGTTACATTTAAATCAACTAGAGCACTCATATAAGCAGCAACTACCAAAATCAGTAAGAGATTACTCAATTTGTTCCTACTTTTTGAAGATTGCTTCATATGGAACTCATTTTATGTGCTTAATTGTTTATACTGCAGTTACAGGACCTTTTGTATTTCTGCTATCCTTCATTTGGATTTTGCACAATGAGAGGTACATAATCTTTTACTGAAGATTAATTCAACTTACAGATTTGCCTTAAGACAATTTAAATACTATTCTCTATTTCATTCCATACATACTCTAATATTCTGTCTGCTATTAAGATAATAAGGCTCCAGAACAAAGATTTTCAAATCAGCCCCTTACAGCAATATCTTGGTCTGTTTCCAGAGATCATACTGTTAACTCGCTCAGCAGTATGCATGAACACTGTAATTGTTCTTTTCAGTAAAAATACTGTGCATTTATCAACAGATGATTTTCATTTACAATCCTAATACCCCTCTACACAGCTCTGTGAGGTTGCTCTGAAATTCTCTACAGTCTTCTCCAGTCTTGACTAATAGAAATAATGGTGTCAGACTTAATTTCATAGAATCATAGAATGGTAAGGTTGGAAGGGACCTCAAGGATCATCTAGTTCCAACCCCCTGCCAGAGGCAGGGACACCTCCCACTAGTACAGCTCACTCAAGGCCTCATCCAATCTGGCCTTGAACACATCCAGGGAGGGAGCAGCCACAACCTCCCTGGGCAACCTGTTCCAGTGCCTCACCACCCTCACTGCAAAGAACTTCCTCCTAACATCCAGTCTAAATCTCCCCTCTGCCAGTTTAAGCCCATTGCCCCTTGTCCTGTCATTGCAGGACCTTGTAAATAATCCTTCCCCAGCCTTCCTGTAGGCCCCCTTCAGATACTGGAAGGCTACTATCAGGTCCCCTCGAAGCCTTCTCTTCTCCAGGTTGAAGAGCCCCAACTCTCTCAGCCTGTCCTCATAGGAGAGCTGCTCCAGCCCTCTGATCATCTTTGTGGCCCTCCTCTGGACCCGCTCCAACACTTCCATGTCCTTCCTGTGCTGAGGGTTCCAGAACTGCACACAGTACTCCAGGTGGGGTCTGACGAGAGCAGAGTAAAGGGGCAGAATCACCTCCCTTGCCCTGCTGGCCACGCTTCTCTTGATGCAGCCTAGGACTCGGTTGGCTGTCTGGGCTGCATGTGCACACTGCAGGCTCATGTTGAGCTTTTCATCAACCCAGACTCCAAGGTCCTTTTCCTCAGGGCTGCTCTCCAGCCATTCACCACCCAGCCTGGATTTGTGCTTGGGATTGTGCCTACCCAGGTGCAGGACCTTACACTTGGCCTTATTGAATTTCATGAGGTTGGTCTGGGCCCACCTCTCCAGCCTGTCCAGGTCCCTCTGGATGGCATCCCTGCCCTCTAGCAAGTCGACTGTGCCACACAGCTTGGTGTCATCTGCAAACTTGCTGAGGGTGCACTCCATTCCTCTGTCCATGTCACTGACAAAGATGTTAAACAGTACTGGTCCCAGCACTGACCCCTGAGGGACACCACTTGTCACTGGTCTCCAGGTGGACATTGTGCCGTTGATCACCACTCTCTGGGTTCGACCATCCAGCCAATTCCTTATCCAGCAAGTGGTCCATCCATCAAGTCCATGTTTTTCCAGTTTGGTGACCAGGATGTCATGTGGGACAGAGTTAATTTCATCATTTGTCCACTTCTTTGGATCATTAATATAACAAACAGCAGACTTCTACTAGACTTTTGCCATGCAGAAAATAAATCAGTCAGTTTGCAAGCTATAAGAAGAAACTGCAACAAGTTCAGACAGATCTCACTGAAGCAACTCACAGCATTACCACTATCGAGTATCGCCCCTCCCCTTTTGCAGGAGGTTCCTACCCGCACTGCAGAGTCTGCAGAAGAGAGCACACGCACGCCCCAGCTGCTTCCACCTGCACTCCAACGCACTAGTTTAAAAACCAGAGAATTTTTGTTTGCATGAATCCACATGACTGTGACATGCAGCAAGGCAAGATGCAGGCATATAGACCTTTTGGCAAGCTCTGCTGTAGGAGTGGCAATCTCCAAGGAGCAGAGGCAGACAGCCAGGACAAAAGACAGTACTGTAAAACTGCCACCATTTTCTTCTTTATGAGCAAGTCAGACCTTAGCATCGTTACTTTCTGATGTAGTGGCTGAGAGAAAGCAGTCTTAAAATTCAAGGTAATTGAAAGCTATCCTGACAACGAAAGGGGAATCTCACCCTTACCCAGCACATGGTCTTGCCAAGTCTCTTTATCAACACCAGCATGTATACAGCCATGCCATATGACTGACTGAAGTGATCCAGCTGAAAGTTAAACAAGAAAACAACGAAGAACTGTAATCCCCTCAAAACACCCTTGTTTTCAGAGGGATCAGTGAGTCAGCCCAGCTCCCCACATATGCCAGTACTGACAGACACTGAAGACAAAAGTCACAGCTAAGAGACAGAAGAAAAAGGCAGAAGGGAGTCCATGTTTCAGTACTGTCAGTCTTGCACCAGCTTGAGCAGAATCTGAAGAACAAGTAAAGAAATGCGACAGATGCTTGAAATGTCAAAAGTGAAAATTCAAGGAGAAAAGCCATTCTTTACCTACTTCCACTATGTGGTATTCAGATAGGGTCCATTAGTCTGCAGTTTCTCCCTCTCTATCTATCTGACAAAAAGTAGTAAACCACCAGGCTGCAGCTTAATGTTGTTTTCCTCTAGCTATGTTTCCTAAAATGACTGAAAAGAATCAAGCATATGACTTGCAAACACACAAAACCTAAATGTTATTAAATTTAAAACGTATCAAGACGACAAATATTACAACAAATGTAACATTAATGTGTGTTTTGGAAGTTACTTCCAAACCAGGGTAACTATCAACTGCTACCTAAAGGGATGGTTCTGCTTTCTTCATCCAAATCCTGGCAGCAAGCTCCTGCAACATTTTTAGTGTCACAGTTGGCAGCTGTGTGGGTACAGGATGAGCTGGTTCACTGAACTGACATGACAGAAAACTAATCCTCCAATAAAAAGCAGAGAAACTTCACAAATAGATCATTTTCTGCTGGATCAAGTCAATGAACTAATTCATTCTTGACTGAAGAATCACTTGGTCTATTGTAACCAGGAAGGAAAGAAATATGTAGCTGGAACTAGGCATGTGGAGTGACCTTTTCTGCAGTTGCCTACCACTACAGCAGTTTAACTGTGATACATATATTTTTTTTAATATTATATGCATACACACACACAGAGGTCTGTGCCAAGATTAGCCCTTACACAGTGTGAATTGTGCAATTGTATTTCGTGGCATTTCCTTCTTCACACATTCCATCTTCACATATCACACAGTCTGATATCACTCAACAATAAAACAGTCCAGTAAAGTATTTTGGATAACTAAATTCCACATAAAGGTTTGTACTAATCTTTACAAATTATTGCTAATGTGAGATGTTTTAATTCTGCCTTTCAAAAGGCACACTATTCCAACAACATATATTCTCATGTTAAATCTCCTGTTTATTGCGGGTAGGTGCACATGCTTTTGTGAAACAACCAGAAGCCTTTTCTCTGCAGAGTCAATATCAAAGCAAATATGTGTCATTTGTGGTCTTAGGAGTTTGTAATGTCTTTCGGGTTTTATGGTTTGTAAGTTGACCATATTTATAAATTCAGACCTATGTGAAGAAAATTAAATACTTTACTTTTATTTTTCTGCTTAGGATTTAAAGTATTGACTGCATCTTCTACATTTTTCTTCTCCTTGTGCACCTACGTGGAGTGTTTTGTTGGGTCAAGGGCTCCATGGGAACCCTGCAAGTCTTTTAATCAAGATAGGATCGTCTGTTCTCCACTTTCTTTTCTGGTCTCACATGAATGGTAAATTTGAATTTCCACTTCAATACCATTATTAGCTTAATCTCCATACATTCCCTACAACTGCTTCCTCTCATAGATTGTAGTATAAAGCCAATGTCGTTATCAATGAATACTCCATTGTTAGCACATTGAAAATGCCCACAACATCCCAATAAGCCTTCCACCCATTTCTACTGTTCCTTCAGATAACACATTTCCAATTTTCCATTTTAGCTCTCTACATTATAATCATCAAGAAAATGTTGTCATTGACAAAGATCATAGAATCATAGAATGGTAAGGTTGGAAGGGACCTCAAGGATCATCTAGTTCCAACCCCCTGCCAGAGGCAGGGACACCTCCCACTAGTACAGCTCACTCAAGGCCTCATCCAATCTGGCCTTGAACACATCCAGGGAGGGAGCATCCACAACCTCCCTGGGCAACCTGTTCCAGTGCCTCACCACCCTTACTGTAAAGAACTTCCTCCTAACATCTAGTCTAAATCTCCCCTCTGCCAGTTTAAGCCCATTGCCCCTTGTCCTGTCATTGCAGGACCTTGTAAATAATCCTTCCCCAGCCTTCCTGTAGGCCCCCTTCAGATACTGGAAGGCTACTATCAGGTCCCCTCGAAGCCTTCTCTTCTCCAGGCTGAAGAGCCCCAACTCTCTCAGCCTGTCCTCATAG
>VWZE01018468.1:87122-141100 GCA_013396675.1 Eubucco bourcierii
TTGTGCTTGGGATTGTGCCTACCCAGGTGCAGGACCTTACACTTGGCCTTATTGAATTTCATCAGGTTGGCCTGGGCCCAACTCTCCAGCCTGTCCACGTCCCTCTGGATGGCATCCCTGCCCTCTAGCAAGTTGACTGTGCCACACAGCTTGGTGTCATCTGCAAACTTGCTGAGGGTGCACTCCATTCCTCTGTCCATGTCACTGACAAAGATGTTAAACAGCACTGGTCCCAGCACTGACCCCTGAGGGACACCACTTGTCACTGGTCTCCAGGTGGACATTGTGCCGTTGATCGCCACTCTCTGGGTTCGACCATCCAGCCAATTCCTTATCCAGCGAGTGGTCCATCCATCAAGTCCATGCTTTTCCAGTTTGGTGACCAGGATGTCATGTGGGACAGAGTCAAATGCTTTACTCAGGTCCAGATGACTAATCTTTCCAAAACTCTCAGTATTTCCCTGAGTTTCCTCTTTTGCCATGTTCCCAAAACTTTCTTACTTCACAAGATAAAACTACTCAAGATTTCAAATATAGTTTGACAGAACAGGAAACAATGGTTTTATGTTTCAACTCAACAATAGTCAGCCAGGTTGTTCTTCTGTTTTTTCCTTCAGATTTCCAATTTGCTTTATGTGTTTTCAATAACTTTCTTCATTGTTTCTTTCTAACAGAGATTTCTCTTATTCCAGGATTATTACTGCTGCCTGAAGCCTTATTTTTAGATATGGTCACAGAAAGGCTAATTTCTAAATAGATTCTAGAAATTGGAAATTAACATAGCAATGGATTCCTGCTCTACTGCTTGGAAGTGCCCTCAAATCTTTTATTAGTTTATCTTTACAGCTAATTTGTCAGAGACTGCCTAATCCAGCTTCTCCTTGGTCATATAGATGCATTGCAGAAGGCTTCAAATTGCTTCTCTCAGCAATTGATGCTAAGTTTTGTGTCTGTGAATATCTCAAAAAAAAAATAAAAATCAATCTATGATCTTTCCTAAGATGCAGGATGTAAGAATTTCATTTCATATCTGGCTACATCTCTTGAAACTCTTAGTTTAAGAATAACCAAATTCAGATCAGAGGATAGCTTAAAGGGTATTGAAAAGACAAAGAACAAAATGCTGAAGAAAGGTGAAGAAAGGATTGCAGCAAGTAAAAAAAAAAAAAACAACCAACCAAAAAACGTGTATGAAGCATTTCATGAACGCTCATGAAAGCTCAAGAAACTTGACCAACACCATAAATCACTATAAAACCAGTTAAATTGGTAAGTTTTGGCTAGGTCAATTGCAGCACCATTCAGCAACACTGACAGTATCTCCTTTAACATATAGTCAACTATTTTATAAAGCACAGATGATCCCTCAAAACCAGGAGTGTGAGCTGATTAAATATTTAAAAAGAACTTCCATCCAACACTCTGAAATTATTAAAATCCAAACAACATACAGAGGAAAACAAAACATATGCCTCATATTTAGTCCATGACAGAATACTCTGGAGTGTATCAACAGAAAGGTCTTCTGGGTGGTCTCTTGAAGTCTAGTTTAGAGTTCAAGCATAGTCACTGCTAAATTGCACAGAGAAAAGTACACAAAGTGCAGATCCTTAGGTTTTACTTCTGCAGTGCCAAAAAAATAGAAATTACCTCTTGGTGGCAATCAAACACTCCTCCAGTTTGGCAAAGTATCAAAGACGACTACATGACAAATTCTCTACTAACGTGTTGATGAAGTTCTTGATCGACAAGCCAGCATGGAGTGGACCCTTTAAGTCAGTATAGTAAGAATTAAAAGATACTGAAAGGGTCTGCTCACACCTTGTTAGATCTTGATGGGTTACAGAAAACTAATCATTCCAGCCAGTTCTATGCACACGTGTTGCATCTATAAGTGCAGCAAACTCTTCTCTTTACTATTGGTCAGGCTATGATTTCTCTAAAATTTTTCTTCTTTTCAATCATGAGTGCTAAGCTTCCTTTTTAGAGACGTTTTTATGGATTAAGATCAAATTTAGCAAGTCAAGTTAAAGTCCATAAATATATATTTTTTATTTGCCTTCTCCTTAATAGACAAGATGTGAAAGAAACTAAAGAAAAAGTCTCATCTTTTATAGGAAGATTAAAAATACCAAATGAGGAAACTGAGTAACTCCTAAAAGATACTTAAGCAAGAAAAAAAACCTCTGTTAAAATGCAGAGATAGGAACTTCTACTTAAAGAAGCCAAGTAATTTTCAAGAAAATATTGGAAAAGTAGTGATTTTGAAAATAGCAAAGTGCTTCTAAAACAATCAGATTGTTTTTGTGCATGAGAGAAAAACATTTGCTTGATCCTTTGTCATTTAAGGATACTAACCAGTCTAGGAACAAAGATAATAAAACCTGCATTTAGCATAATAAAAACACCCTGCTTGATATTTTAAAAAATGCTTAGTTGAATGAGTAGAATAATTTTTTTTTCCCCTAAGGTCAAAAATACTAAACTACACACGGAACTCAGCATGTAATTCTGAGTCTTGCTGTGAGCAGAGAAGACTGCTAGACCTAGAGTAGGCCACCTGGGTCAATGTGAACACTCCTGAGACAACCGGCAGTTAACTACAGCATAAAATTCATAAGCCTTTGACCCTGATAAAGTCTTCAGGATGAAATATTTAAGTAGAATTGTTTATGGTGTTTAACTATGCACCACTGCCTTTTTTCCCATAAATGCTTGGGGAATTTTTTTTTGATCATTGATCCATTTGAATTTTTTTAGAGAACAAGTGATAAGAAAACACATAAAAAACTCACGGTCCTACAAATGGCCCTATTATAATTCTGAAAAATAAAATGTTCCAAGAACAAAGAGAAACAAAGGGCTCCAAATCAAGGTGCTAAACCAATACCCAGTTTTCTAAATATAAAGTCTTTTCCTGAGCCTTAATATAGGTCAGAGAATTCCCATTTTTGACTGCTTCGGACTCACTTCAGGGTATCCTTTAAAATACTTTGGCCCAACTGTTATAACTGTTTGGTCCCAAGATGACAGTCACAAATATGTGAATAACTTCATCTACAGATAAACATTCATCTTACCACTAGTAAAGAAAGCTTAAAACATACAGAACAGTTTTGTACATACCAATACACCGTTTTCACATGTCCAAGCACTTGGATCAGATTCCAGTTTACTGACACAAACTATAAATCTGTCTGGAAACACACGTAGCTCTATGCAAAAAAAGAATTGATAAGAAGGTTACAAAAAATTATAACCATATTGAAAACTACACATGATGCCAACACAGATACACATTATTTTAGTAAACAAAATTATTTCTCTTTTAAATCACTTTTAAAATCTCTTTTAAACACTAACTCGCTTCATGCCTGCAGTTTCTTACCTCTCCTCACCATCTCATCTCTTGTTTTGTTTTGCCTTTTTAAATCACTCAGTTTAAAAATTCAGTTCCCAAGAGGACAGTCATGGCTGCAAATTTGTCCACCTGTACCCCTGGACAGAACCAACAAATCACTGAAGGATTATTTCTTTTGTGCTATTCTGGTGCTGCAGCTTCTCATCACAACAGCCATAATTTATGTTTGCAGCACAGCACAACACATTCAATCAGGACCTGGCATTCAAACTCTCCATAAGGTGAACCGTTTCAAACTCTAGTTGGAAGTCATTAAACAGATTGGTTAACTACTACTGAATTACATGTATTACTCAAGATCACATGTGTTGTTATGAATACAACAAGGTTTCTAGTTACAAAGGATTAAAAATTGAAGGGTTCTCAGGTTAGAATAGACCAGATAAAGCTTCATCAAAGTACCTAGCAAAGCTACATAAAGAGCATAACTACTTGTTGCTTTATGTATAAGACCTTGTTCAGATTCCTATCTTCAAGTATCTTCTTGTATATTTTTTGTTTACAATTTTTGGTTTGTTTCAGTTTTGTAAGAAGAGAGTTACTAATATTTGTTTTATTTTTAAAACAACCATAACACCCCATTTCCTGGGACATGAAATAGACATGGAGAGAAAACACAAGGTTGACCTCACAGATTTTTTTTTTTTTTTTTTTTTANAGTATAGATGCACTGTGCAGAATTTGCCAGTGACAATTAGGTCATCCATACAGTGACCACTACTCTACAAGGTGCTGCTGCTTCACCAAGAGCCTCCCTCCATTACTAACTGAGAATCCCTAAGTGGTTTCCAGCAGCAGCTTTTCTAGAGCCACTACAATGAAAGATGGGTTGTTGAAACAGGTTACCCTGCATTTGCCACTGCTTGAAAAAGCACACACAGGGACATCCGATGCACCTGTACTGGCATCAACAGCTTGTAAAGCTACTGTAACTTGATAATGAACATGAGACTTTTGTATTCTGTTTATAAACATAAATTGTTAGCAAAACTGTGCCTGAGGAAGCATTTCTGCTGTGTGCCTTACGTCCAGACTGCTGTTTCTCTGCCTGCATTCCTCAAGATCTCAAGGCTTTTCAGTCACCTCCAAAGGTCTAGTACTACAGACTTCAAACTACAAACATCTTCCAAATGGAAGACGTAAGAAAAGGTGGACAATTGTTGCAAAAATTTACTTTTTCATGTGGGGTTCCAACAATACCCTTTTTGGTAAATTTACCTTAGATTTTTAGTGAGCGTCACCAATTAAAGTATGCAAGATTCTTGTTCTACCAGGTTCAATGTCTGGGTTTCTTTTATGAACTGCTAGACATATCCTACAGAAAGGAACTATTGGTGCCAAATTATTTCCCTTTTTTTGGTGTTTTTTTTTTGTTTTTTTTTTTTTTAAGATATGTAATTGTTTTGCTATTTTTGGGGAGTCAAATCCAGCAAAATTAAGTTTCTTTCTCATTAGGAACTTCACATGGAAGCAAAGCTTTGACAGCAGCATCAAAGCCTCTCTCTTTTTGGCAGTACCAGCAGGGCAAGTTCATTCCAGTTAAGACATTTATATCATTACATTCTATAACAATCTCCCTTGTTGGCCAACAAAATTAAAGTATCTTGAAGTATCACTTTCAAAAGAGTTGAAATACACATAAACCATTGTTGAGACACCAATGCAGACACTCTGTTATTCTATTCTAACTCTTCTTCCAGGAGCCCAGTATAGTTTGATGCAATACTTAAAATCAGCACTCCAGTCTCTTCGACCAATATGGACTAGTTTGCATTGACAAAGAGATTTCAGCATTTAAGAATATAATTAATTCCTACTAAAATAATGAATTATTAAAGCGCTCTATATTTTTAAGGACACCTAATTGTTCTGGTTTGCTTTTATAATATAAAAAGTCAACGCAAAGGGCAGTGATTGTTATAGTTCCTTTTTCTTGCTGTTGGTGGGACAGGATTGACATCGCTTCCTTACAGAGCACCTCAGCTTAGGAAAACATGGAAAAAAACAAGATCTGGTCCAATGACATCATCTATGTAAAGATTTTATAATGCTGAGATGAATGAAAGCCTTTTCTTGAATACAATTGTATGGTAGAGTTGATGTCACAAGACAATCAGAAAATAATAAAGAGATTCATACTTCAACCTCTGCTTGATTCACCCTGCGGAGACTTAGCAAAATGCTGAGTCTCATCATACTTACAGAATTTGGTGTGGTTTAGGTGATTACCCTGGGGGAAGGCATACACAAATTTAAAGTGAAGAAGTGAAGTCTTAAAAATTCCATCATATGGTAAGATATAATTTTCTCTCTCCCTCTCTCCTGGTTTTGTTTTTTTTTTTTTTTTTGGGGTGAGGGGAGAAGAACCTCCATGGAAAAAAACACAAAACAAAACAATCCCAAAAAAGGCCAGAAAACCAGAACCTACCAACCAACCACTGCCAAACAAAAATTAACTCAAAACCAGGCTGTGAAAGAAATTTCGATTAAGTAGACCAAAATCTATTAAAGTATTAGTTTATGTTCCCATTTTTTCCCAGAAATGCAAGACTAGAAATGTAAGACTAAGTAACGCTATAAGAAATTCTTACCACGATAATGTTTCCCTAGAGCACAACGAAGATTAACCCATCTCTTCATAAAGTAGGCAGTAATGTGAAAACTGTTGGCTGCAACATAAAACAAAAGCATGATAATAGTATATGTGAGGGTATCTTGGGCATTCTGGTCTCAAAGTGTTGCACATCTACAAAGAAAGGATTGAGAGAAAGCAGCGTCGTAGCTCAGCTCCAGAACACAGAAGAAAACATAATTTTAAAGGGTTATTTTTAAAACAAACTGCTTATACTGAAGACACAAGAAATTAGCATCTGAAGTGGGCAAACTCTGCAGAAATTACTATCTACCAAGTTCTGGTATCCAACTACAGAAGTGTATGTAAAGCAATTAATTGGCTAGAGCTGAAATTTGCTTAATAGACTAGTTTCACAGTCACTGTTCCAATAAGATAAAGCCCTATTTACTACTATATATGTTCATGCATATTGTACAGGAACACTACAAGTGGCCATTTACTTAATTGCTTTCTAGATAAAGGTGCAAAGCTGATAGAAAAAATGCTGACTAAAAACACAAAAAACAAAACAACAGCAACAAACACACCACAAAACAAACCACATAACAAAACCACCAAATGAATGTGAAATGCCTCTATTATCTACAGTTCCACTAACTTAAGTGAGAAATGCATACACTTAAACTCCTCAGTATCTACAAGCAGACAGGTAGCTTGGGTGACCCGGTAGATACCTGTAACATACACAGAGGCTTCTTGTTTGTACTCCTGAGAACGAGAGAAGTCTTTGTGCAGAAGGAGCATAGGAAAAGAACAGAAAGGGTTGTATTACCGCAAAGAGCCTATTGTACTGCGGCTAAGGAAACCAGCTTTTACTTTTCTTCTACTTAAATTCCCTAATGACCTTGAGTAAATCAGTTAGGACTTGATTCATAAAAGGTATTTAGCAACCTAACTCCCACTGAAATTGAAAGAACTTGGCATCTGTGACTCCTCCTCCACAGTCTCTCTGAATATCTCACTAAAATGAACATGCAAAAGAAGGATTTTCCCCCAACTCTGATGGGTTTTCCAGGAGTTAAATTACAGCTGCTCCCAAGACAGTCAGCTAACCTAGGTGCAATTTACACAAGAAAATTAGAAAATTAAGCACTCCTGATGTTCTTTTAATTCAATCATTTAAAAAGGAAAGTTAGTTTGTTCCAGTTTCAGCCTCCATGGAACAAGTGCCAAGAACATGCCTTATTTCTAAGTATAAGTCCCAAAATGCAAGTCTATAAATTTCCTACTTGTACAAGACCTCCTGTAGCTCACTACCTAACACTGTTCAGTATCACCTCTCAACGAGAACTATACTTATTGATCACAATCAATCCCTTTGAAATTTATCAGTCATCTTTTTTTTCCTTCCCCTCAGGAAGATACCTAAAATTTTACCTCCCTTTAGAGATGAAGTCAAGATGTGACAAGTTGAACCATCCCTTAAAAATTGTGAGTGCTAGAGAAAAGTTTGGATGCAATCCACCAGCTTTATTAACTGCATATTTACGAGCACAATTAAAGAAAATTACTTTTAGCTACTTCCAGGTTGGCATTCACAACTCTTTAGAGTTACTATTAGGGTTAGCCAAATCACAGAATTTGCCCTGTATTTAAGTTACCAGTGTGGTAACAGCATCCTCCACTGTGGCCTTTGTAATACTGAAAAAAAACAACATTCCCAAAACATCACAAACAGATCTTCAAATAGAGCGTAAAATATTAAAAGAGTCTTCCCACCTTCATTTGCCTGGGATAGTCCAAATGTATCTTTCTTGAAAGTAACTTAAAAAAGAGTAAATCTTTTGCTATTCACAGGAAAGAGCACAATACTTCATTCCTAACAATCTTATTAATCAGTGACATGGATATTTGTTTATTTTTCTTGATATTTTGGTATTCTCTGAGAAGTTAAATGTTTAATCATATTTGGTTGACTAATCATAGAATCATAGAATGGTAAGGTTGGAAGGGAACTCAAGGATCATCTAGTTCCAACCCCCTGCCATAGGCAGGGACACCTCCCACTAGTACAGGTTACTCAAGGCCTCGTCCAACTTGGCCTTGAACACCTCCAGAGAGGGAGCATCCACAACCTCCCTGGGCAACCTGTTCCAGTGCCTCACCACCCTCACTGTAAAGAGCTTCCTCCTAACATCTGATGACCTGAACAAAGTTTCAGATTCCTCTTCAAGCCCCTTGATTCAGCTAGTTACTGTTCTCTGGAAAAGAACCTAACTTAAATAATTATGTAAGAAATCGAAACACCTCTACACTAGTTTTGCAGTGTCAGCTCAAGTCTTGTAAAGCCTTCACAGGGAGTTGCACCTGCGCTAATAAGCTCAGCCCAAAGGGACTAACACTAGAAAATAATTTTAGTTTCCATGATTATTTACTACCTGATCTTGCTGAAATAGCCTGAACAGATATTTGCTGTTACTCATTGCAAACTGTAAGAAAATGTTAAGTTGTATTACACTGAAGGTATCTTTATTTTGAAAGTCTCACACAGCTACACTCATCAAAACTTATGAAACTCTTTTGTATGTGACATCTGATCTAATCCTTTGCCAGTTGGAGTTTTCAAAACTTTCCTAATTTTAAAGTTGCCAGTGTTGCTGCAGAACTATAAAAACACTGATATCCTCTTTCTGCTTCCTTCAAGAGAAACACATCAATTAACCATTCTGCTTCATAAAATTAAAAAAAAAAACAAACTAAACAATAAGTCCTACTACCTTTGACAACTTCATGCAACTTGTAGTTTTTTTAACTCTACTGTTACTCAGTGTGAGTTTAAGTCTGTTCTCAGTTCCAGACTTGTTCACCCATCAAGGCTGTTTATATACTCACGTTGGTTTTGAACAAACTGTGGATTATGCTCCAGGGAAGACAGTTGGTATATACTCAGCACAAACCAAAAGTTGCTGTTCATGGTATCTCAAAGGAGAGACCAACTGATATGCACTCAATCACTAACTCCTTTTAAGTACACCCTGCAAGTTTTAACCTCAAGCTACATATGGTGTTTTGCAGCCACTAAGGTAGAGTAAGTTCACAGAACTTAATCTCTGCAAACCTATTTGGCTCAATCTTCAATTTCCTCTTCATCATACAACATGGTATTTGTAATTACCAACACAGAGGCAGAAATGAAATTATTCTTATTGATTTGGAGGTTAGTTTTTCTTACTTATAAACTGTGCACCTAAATCATCAGATCCAGGTTAAAAAACAACAACCAACACCAAGCAAACAAACCCACCAAAAAAAAAGAAACAACAAATCCCAAACACTAAAACCCAAAAAACTCCAAACAAACAAAAAAAAAGAGCTTGAAGCCCAAAATGTAACTGAATAAAAGCAGTTCTAGAAAAGCCACAGTTCAGTTTCAGTTGAAACAAGCACCAGTGTGTGCTGCCTTTTAAGGGAACAGTAATTTGCCCTGCTTGTTATATTTCATAGTCCCATGACACTGAGAGGAAGTATCAGACACTGACTCTTTACTGTAAGACTATCCAGCAACACTTGTTTTCCAAAGGAGTCATAGCCAAGCTGCCTTGCACTTCCAGAAGGCTGCCAAAAAGAGGCTGTGGTACAGCAAGGAGCAGTGGGAAGCCCTCTCCCACGGCTTTTACGAACCATTCATCTGGGAGCCTGGGAAAATGCCTCTGAGCTGCTGAATTATCTGGAGCAGCCTGGCAGGTGTTCACTTCCCAGCGCAATCTGGCACCTGCATGGCTCTGTAGCTAAATTCAGTCAAGTATAACTGACAGGCACCTATTTCTCATCACACAGTACTTTATATCATCTTTTTAAAAAAATAAACACCTACTCTTCCTTCTAGCCTGGACAGCACACATTTCTGACAGGTTGTTCTGGATTAGGACTGCCTTCACACTTGGAAAGAAGCAACAAGTAAACCATTGCAACACAGAGATATTAAAAAAAGGGGGATGAATCTCTTACATTACAATCTGAAAGTAAATCCATAGGTACATTACACATTCAGAAATATTACAGTGTACATTAAAAAAAATTTAAAGTCCCCCCTTTGCTCATGCTGGATTAATTATTCTACACACATTAAGCTACACTAGTAATAATGTTTACAGTATATAGACCTTTTCATCTTCAAAGTGCTCTACAGACATATTATTACACTGCTTTTTAGCAGTCATATTTCTCCATTTAAAATTATTCACCATCAAATCCAAATTCCTGATCATTTGTAAACAAAATGTCACACAGAATTTTATTGTAAACCTACTGTTAATTGTGCAGCATTCACATACACAGCATGTGCCCCAGACTAGGTTGTCATTTCTAATTTAGAAGAGACTCAAAACCTAATGTTGGTATGTATGATTAAGCCCAAGTCTAGGGCAGGCAAGAGGCAGCAGATACAAGACAGCTGTTAAAAATGCTGTTGAGACTTCCTGAGCCTTTAATGTTGCCCAGAATGGTACAGAATTGCACTGTCATTTGACATGCATACACACACAAAACATCTTCATGTTAATGACAACATCTTCACAGTGCACATTTTTATACACCAAGTAATGGGTTTCAGAGCAACTTGAAGAGCTTGATATGGCATCCATTCTTTCCATTTGCTCTGCCTTCAGTTCATAGAATGCCAATTTTTTAAATTTTCATTATTTTAAGTGATAATTACAAGTGAGTACAGAGAAAAACATCTGGTCAACATAAAATAAAGCCCAGGAACTTCTTAAGAGATGCATAATACCTAATAAAAAAAAAATTGGGTCATTAAATCTAAAGTATAAGCTGAAAAAAACAAACTACTGAAAAAACCCCAAACATACAAAACCAAAATAAAACAAAAAACAAACAAAACCCACAAAAAAACCCAAACCCAAAACCCAAAAAAAAAACCCCACCAAACTTGGGTGCACTATTGAGTAAGTATTGCTGAAAGGTCTGCCTTTGCAAACACTTATAACTGGAAATAAATTCAGTATTGCAATTTGCCTCTGCCTTTTTCCAGAGTGCCTTACAGTCTGCTTATACCCAGTACACAGAGTAACAGATCACTGGTATTTTCCATCTTACTCTTTCACAACTTTATTACTATTAGTACTATTCTCCTGTTTCCCAAATGTTAGCAACTGGTCTATGTTCAGATCCTATCGGAAAACAGAGTCCCTGACTGGAAGACATTGACCTCAAGCGAATCTGATCCAGACAGCTAGAGACAGCCCTAGCAGGATCCTCTCTGCCATCAAAACACTGATAACTGGATATGGCACAGTGTCTAAAATCTTCATAACATGAGACATTAACAGTGAAACTAGACTAAGCCATCTTATGAAAGCCAAGGGCTGGGTTGTAGGGCTATCCCCTAACAGAAGAATTACAGAATTCACTCTGAACTTAGAATTATCATGGACAAACTGAATCCAGGATAAGACATTTTGCAGCCTGCTAGTCAGGGATATTATGGAGGAGGAGACAGAGAAGTACAGCATGTACAAGATCATCTGGCCACAAGATGAGAAACAAACCTCACAGAGGTCCTGAAAAAACAGCAGCTGTGAAGGAAAAAAATACCACCTTCCTCTAACACTTGTGATGAAGACGCAGGCTGAGCCAGCTTTGGAGAACACCTCTGATGATGCAGTCTCTCAATACCCATTCATAATGTGTAAGTAAGAACAGCTAGAACCACCTGCTAATGCATTCAAGCAGATAAACACAGAGCATTGCATCTGGTGGTCAGTGTACCATTATCACAGACAACTTCTAATGGGAGGCAAAATCTGATTTCACCCTTTTGTGGTCTCAGACTCCACAACCATATGACACTGAAGTATCTGAAGTGGCTGTATCCCCAGGAAGGAGCAGCTAACAACTGTCCAATGCCACAGTTGCGCAGCAAGTTCAGCATCGCCCCCAAATTGGCCAAAGACATCTGTACCCAAAAGGAGCAATGTCACATCACTGAACTCATTAATAAAAAGTAAGATAGATTCTAAATGAAACACACTGTGATGGTGACAAATTTGACTTCCAGGGCACTACACTTATTTTCAAAGCACATGCTGCTTTGAAAAACTCTGTTCTTCCAGCCTGCCTCTGTGGTTTTTTCTCCTTGAGGACACCCATGAGTTTTGTGGAATTTTCTGATGTCATGAAACATCAAAATGGAAAATTTTGTATTCTAAGTATCAGGAACCTCTACAAAGCAAGGTCTCTTCTAGCACAAAAATTCAACCAAAATGCGGGAATGACTGTTCCGGAATGTAACCATGGCGGGTTCCCCTTACTAGAACAACATAATAACAGGGGTCAATACTACAAGATTGAAAGATTTTCAAACAAAACAAATCAAACCTTTCATGGTTCTCTGGGTTCTATTTTTGTTCCCCCCCCCCAGCAATAGTAAATAATTTCTGCAAAACTTTTTCCCTGAGAAGAAATGATTGCAATTCTGTAGTTCCCACAGGTGACAAGACTTTAATCTTCTACCAATAACAGGATCTCTAGACAAGAGTGACTAAAAACATCAGGAATATATTGCATCACATGGCTACGAGTTTGGTGACAAAAGCCTGACAGTCTGCCATTGGCCACATTTATGGGAAAGAACGGAAGGAAAATAAAAATTTGTAGCAAGTATCTTCAGCAGAACTTCAAAAGGATGGTATGACCCTGAAAAGGCAGTTTCTTCAAAGCTGATCCTGAGATAAAGCAGCAATGAATGTTGTCTTTCTTTTTTTGAGGGCTTCTGCTGCAATAGCTCAGTGGAGCTAAAAGGTCGATGTTGATGGTCATGTCTTCTGTTTTCTTCTACCCTATCATCTAGAGGACACTTCAAAAGAGAGCGAGTTCTAAGAGACATGTGCGGACTTGAGCCGGCAAGCACTTCATGTTGTCATGTGAACAAAGTAAGCTGTGCCAGAGGTTTACGGGTTTTCGTCTTTTCACACAGGTGGCACTTTATAGACTTAAAACAACCCAAGAACATAAAAAAATTTTGGGGCACAGCAAATAGGCGAAAAGTCATCACAATGGAGCCTTTTGTATTTTCCTTTTTAAATGCTAGTAAACAGACCATAATTCAATGAGCTGCTGAAAGGCTCTATTTCCAAACAGGTCTCAATCTCCTTCTACTCTCATAAGTTCTGATGCAAAGATACCACCAAAAACACTGAGAACAACTCATGATGGTGATCATCTCATTAGTGTCACTCAGCTCTAGCAGTGAAGCAGGTGCTGAATGTAGTGCTAAAACTGGAGACTGACTGGAAAATGGTTTGAAACAAACCCACTCTAATCAGTTTACTCAATAATACAATGCTGTAAGGGGCCACATGAGTTACACAGTTCATTATGTTGCAGTTTCAGTATCAGTGCAATACATGTTAAATGCAAAAAAACCCAAAACAAACCAACCAAAAAAACATGCACAGAATATCCTCTTTCTCAAAATTAAATACCAAATTTAAGATCTTCTAATACTAAACATCAAAAGCTATGAACCTGTGTTGTGCCATGAGAAGATGACTGCTAAGGACAGACATTGCCCACATTCTATGACTCACAAAACCTCACCCCCCCCACTCCCCCCACCCCCAGTATCTATTAAGATAAAAGAATATGAAAAATATATGCTGTAAAGAAAAACAAGAATGTTACCTTCTACACTCTCTAAAGCAGGCTTTGTCATCTAAATTACTTTGTTTTTTCATGAATTTATATAGTGAATAGTTCACAGATAGAATGTTTTCTCTGAATAAAAGTGATTTGCTTTGTATTGGAATACCTCTTATCTGTTTGAAGTTGGTAGAATACATCAAATTCTGTTACTATGCCCACCACACATATTCAAGATTTCACTGGACTTTCTTCCCTTCCTCTTACAAAGTAATAGCCTTTGTTATTTGCTGAACCACTACAGTTTTATTTACTTCTATGCACTGGGCCCTGCAAATCTTTGTTCATGGTCTGTCACTTGTGTCTTTGTAGTCAATAAAATACTCAGTGTGTGATAAACAATATACCTAGTACCTTCAGTGGTGACTCAAATGCATGCAATTGCTCTCGCTCATGCAAAGAAGGTATCACAGTATCACAGTATCGCAAGGGTTGGAAGAGACCTCAGAGATCATCAAGTCCAACCCATCACCACAGCCCTCAAGATTAGACCATGGCACTAAGTGCCATGTCCAAACGTGCCTTGAACGCCTTCAGGGACGGTGACTCCACCACCTCCCTGGGTAGCCCATTCCAGTGACAAATTACTCTCTCAGTGAAGAACTTCCTCCTCACCTCCAGCCTAAACTTGCCCTGGCGTAGCCTGAGACTGTGTCCTCTTGTTCTGTCACTGGTTGCCTGAAAGAAGAAGGTAACCTCCTCCTGGCCACAACCACCCTTCAGGTAGCTGTAGACAGCAATAAGGTCCCCCCTGAGCCTCCTCTTCTCCAGGCTAAACAGTCCCAGTTCCCTCAGCCTCTCCTCATAGGGCTTGTGCTATGAAGAACTTCTGTTAGGAACTGGTCCTTCATCTCCATCTGGACAGACTTTTGTACAACCTCATAATTTTTTTCCAAATATAAACCAACCCACAGAAATATTTGCAATTAAAAAAATCTGTATTTTCTCTCGATCTTTGTCATATGAAAATGAAACTTAAGAACAAAAGAACAAAGGAGTGTTAACATGGAAAGTTTAAAAGAAAATAATATTTAACCATTAAGTCACATGCACAATTATTTGCAGTTATAATGAACATAGAAAAGATTTCAGTGTTCAACACAAACCTATAATGATTTTTTTTTCTTTCTTAATATTTTTGTTTTTCTTGGACTGCTAGCAATAGTCTGAGAACTTTTATATTGAGACATGTAGGGAATGCAAGGGTTAAGGACGTGTAAAACAGATTTTCTCACAGTTTAAAGTGAGCAAAACAACACATTTAGGAAACCAGACAGCTAAAAGGTCAAAACATTACACTTCCAGGTCAAACTTCTGGTTGCAATTAAGTCAATTCCTCTAAATATTTCTAGGGAAATCATATTTCTTTTAGGTTTGATTTCAAATCCCTATTCTTTCTTTCATACATGGTAACCAAAACAATAATGCTGTCTTCAGAAACATTTAATAAAGAAGACTGACTTGGTGTTTTTTAAGGGACCTGACATTTCACCTCAAAATAAAAATCAAATCCTTATTTTTTCCACTTCATTCAATACACACTTGAACTAATAATAAAAAAAAAAAGAGGCAAAAGAATCCATCAAATCTATTTAATTTTTAAAGAGACACCGTCTTTCTTTTCCCCTGAGAAATCCTATTGCCCTTTTCATCCACTTTTCACTATCTGCATTTTCACAGTAGGGGTTGATATGGGTTTTCTGGGGTTCTTTACTAAAATAAAGCTATTTTCCGCCTGCAAGCCCCTCAAACCTTAGATACTGACAATATTCCTAAAGTAAATGCTGATGTGCCTGCCAGAGCATACTAGCAACACCTTAACTCCTATCACTGCTCAACAAGACTACTTAGATCTAAAACCATATAAAGTCCACCTCAGTAACACAGAGAGGATTTTCCCAAAGTCCCTAGCACAAAGCCACCACAACTACATGTGGACACAGCACGATCTGCACACAGACCACAAGCACACAAGGACTGCAGTGCTTGTGGGATTTTACCACACAAGAGACTGACCTGGTATACATTCAAACAACGCAACCATGTAGCAAGTGACATGTGCACTCGCACATACCTGAGCTGAAAAAAATAAATCCCAGAGATATACTGCATTAAAAATCTCCCCAAACATGAAAGATAGGAGTAGATTCAGACACTATTCAAACGTTTCAGCTTCATCTGTAGCATATTCCAGACAGCACTGTATTCAAGCTATCCCACAGCTAAGGCAGGTCAGGTGCATTCTACTGACCAAGTAATTTCTTCTCTGGTACTGTAGACATTCCAAGAGAAAGAATTTGAGCACTAAATATAGACCATGGGATTCGTAAAATGCTTCTAGTAGAAATCCTATTTGCCACGTTCACAAAGGATGGGAGAACATAATTAAAAGTCAAACTTTTCTTCAGAAAATTTCAAGTTGAAACAGTCAACACTCAAAATCTTCTCAAACCTCTCTGCTACCTGTTCCAGTCGTGCTTTGTGCTTTACACAAGTCTATAGAAGATCTACATGAATATTCTATCCTCTGCATTTCTGTTTCCAAGTGATTAGAAAAGCTTTTAAAACCTACACAGAGTACACAAGGAAGAGAACCTTCAAGAGGAACAGATGTTACAGAAAAGAATCAGGCAGTCAAGTAAGAAATAGTAAGTGCCTAGGGACAGATTTTCAAAAATCACTTCTTGTGGATTCAGAAAAAAACCTGAATTCCCACTTGGGGCAAACGGATGCTAAGGGCTCTTTCACAAGGTAGCTTTGTGTTCCCTGGCCTTGAGAGTCATTTTGACACCCTCAAGTGAATATCAAAATGAGGAATTAAAAGTAGGGTTCGTCTTGCCTAACTGGCAACATCTGCATCAAACTATTATCCTAAACTTTGTTTTCAACTGACAGAGATTAATTGCCTAATAACTTCTAGCCACCTTTGATAAACTGAAAAAGACATAATTCCACTTTGTAAATACACAGTTAATGGACACTGACTTTTCACCTAGCTATGTCATGAAAACTTCAAAAAGAACCTTGAAATGTGCATAAATGTGTCTGCATAAACTGAAGTACTAACAGCAAAACTACTACGCAAAAATAACTGCATGCTACAGAAGGAGTTTTATATCTTACATAGCTGTGTAAGATAGTAGCTGTTTGTGCATTGTCAAATATCCTCTACCTGAGAAAATAATAAAAATTTTTAAAAAAAAAAAATCAGATATCTAACTTTGATCTTCTAAAAGACAAACATCTGGTGATAAAAGGATGCTTTCATTCCTCCCTAGCTGGCTGCAAAAAAAATGGGAAAGAGCAATCTAAAACAAATACAGGAAATATTAAATACAAGACATTAATCAAAATACTTTTCATAAGCTGTTGCATAAGTTGCTGCATACTTCAGGGAGCTATGAGGCTCTGTTGCCACAGACAGATGAATGTAAGTTTAAAGTTCACAAATATCTGCAGGACTTGGCTACAAATCACAAATTATTCCATTGTAAGAAAGTTGCAATATAATTATTTAGAGAGACAGCAACTACAGCGAGCAACTGATCAAAGCTAATTCAAAAGGTTTCAGCCCTGCTTGGTCCCGTGGTAACTTATCTGCCATTGTTTATTTTCCCCACAGTTGCACCCACTAAAGTTCTGTGGAGTGGCTCTTTAATTTGGTGAAGACCAATTCAAACTCTGTCTCACAGCAGAGGAGTAAGAGTTAACAGCTGGGAGGGTGGGAATAAACTCAGTTTTGCTGCTGCAAGATTGTAATATGGAACATATTCCACAAACATCTTACACAATTCATGTTCTACAGTAACAGTGAACATTCCTAAAGCAAACTAGGCTAGTATAAAAAGGGTGTTTTCCTTAAAAACATCATAATGTTCAAATTAAAATGCAATGCCAAAGCAGTTTGGAATATTACCATTATGATTTATTGTATTTTTTCTAAGTGTGTGCTTTCAGGAGCCAAACCAATGGTTTCACAAGCAACAGAAATGTATTTTCTTATGAAATCATCACACGATCACAATATGCCCCATTTCCTTAGAAAACTAGGTTAGAAATATTAAAATATACACAGTCCCAGGGAAAGCAGATAAAAATCAAGCTGGGAGCTCAATGTGCCATGTGACAGCATGCTTTCTAATCATTTTCAGTCTAGAAGAGACACTACAGTAAAATATCTGAAATCAGAGCAAAAATGTTCCACACTCAAGCCAAGAAAAGCAACAAGGATGCTAGGGGACGGAATGCGAAAAGACCTGAAAATTACTTGTACGATAAACATCACTAACTTTTCCCTTCCTCAAGAGAGGAAAGGTGGTCAATTTACAAGATTCCTTCCTTCCTTCCACTTCTAACAGAGACATTTCTACTAGCCATATTTTCTTTCTGCATCCTTTTTTTTCCCCCCCCCTGTGTGTCCATGTATACTGCGCTACCCTCTAATTTTCCACAGTCCTCCCTTTGTCATCCTCTTGTATTCAGCATCTCAGCTCAGTCCTCTTTATAGCCTCTTGTCACTTAATTCTCACTGTTGTTAATCAAAACCAGACACCTTCTGTGGAACATGAAAAAAGAGGCTTTGTTTTTAATGCAGTAGGTCAGCATTATGACGCACTAACGTGCATGACATCCTCACTAAAAACCAGTATGCCTCATTGAGTAGCGCAAATGGTGCAAGGCAATAAGTATGACATATTTTTAAAGATCTAGATTCAAAGATTATACACTTGTAAGGTTTTTTTAATGAGAGAAATTGACTAATGCATGAGTTTTGTTACTGGAGAGTTTATGTTTACTCAACTTCAAATAATGTAAGGAACTCATACCTGGCAGTTGCCCTTCTTGCATCATTTGTTCATGCAAATTGGGACACAAGCAAAATTAAATCTTTGAAAATCTACCCTATTTACATTTTCTCTTAAAAAAACCCAACAAACCACACACCAAAATCAAGCACATTTGGATATTAATTAAACACAGGAAACCAAGAGTTTATACCAAAGCCTATGTCCAAAGACTAAATTAAAGCTTACTTTGGCAAACTCTTCATACTGGCCATTTGGGAGGGGTGGGGAAATTGTTCAGACAGAAGGAAGAATGGGAAGAACTTGCTTGTCTTGGCTACTTTCTATCATTTTTCCATTCTCTCTTTCTTCTCCTGTGTGTAACACCCACAGACTTCCTAATGAGATGGTATGCGACCCACCACACTGCTGTGTGGTTGTAACTTAAATGAAAAATAAATGTAAATTAACAAGTAACATGCATGGATATTTATATTATGTGCCACCAAAATGAAAGGTGGTATTAAACACTATTAACCATAATATAACACTAATACTAAAAAGCAATTGTCATAAGTGAGAATTTTCTCTTCAAAATAGTCATGGAAAACAGCTTAACAACAGTTTTTGCATAGCAAATCTAGACAGCAGGATGAGATCTGATCATCAAAGGAATATAACACACACTGGTATTAGGGGTAGTCTAAAATGCTAAAATACTAATACTAGTCTAATAATTCTGATTCTAATAAATTTTGAATACATCCTGGAACATGGAAACTGAGTTGATAAAAACGGACTTCAAAAGATGTGAATTTAAATAAGGGTGGAATGCTGATCTAGGATACTTCAAGTAGTAAATAACCAGTTGATAAGCATCTTAATGTTCCTTCCATACATACTCTGTTACTTCTAATAGCAGGAGTTTTACAGCTGCGGAACTCTAGACACAGACTTGTATAACTCTGAGCGAAAGAAACCGCATTCAGTTTGAAGAGTTCAAAAACTTTTAATAATCTCCCAACGCAACAATAGTTGTAAGCTTAAACATTTCACCAGCAACACCTACAGTATGCATATGTCACTAGCCACATATCAAGCTTGTGCATTTCTGTTTATACTACAAAACACCGGCAGCCCAACATTGGCCTGGTATCCTGCACTTAATCTGTGGGAAAAAAAACACAAACATTTCACTAGACCCTACAAATAAAACCTGTGATTCCACAGAGGTGAAACACAAGAGGCTTTGGAGACACATTTGAGTGACGGCAACTGCTGAAGACTTGTGGTTCACCTAAAAGTGACAGTGCCTCGAGGTAGGTCCCAGTTGCTTCAGTGAACACCCACATATTCGGTTATTTCCTTCTCAGGTAAGAACAGACTTGAATGTAACGTGAATAAACTTGATTCTTGGACTTGAACAAAGCACTCCTTTCTTACAAATTACAGCCCTGAGCAAAGCAGGCTGAGAGAAGAAGAAAGAGATGGATTTGGAAATGAAGTTCAACATGAACGTTGTTATCACAGACCCTTTTCCTCTTTTATTTCTTTAGTGTTAATTAATGACAGTGAGATTAACTGCAGAAATCTGGTAGAACAATAATTCTGCTTTATCCAAAGTAAATATTCTTTAATCTGAAACTGCCATAGATCTTCCTGACAACCTCCTCAAATGCATATCCTCAAGTTTTTAACTTTCAGGAAAAAAGGGGAAAAGGGGAAGAGTCAAGCAGAAGATCAATTCACAACCCGGGGAACAGTATACCAGTTTTGTAACTGAAAAGGTAATCATCTGAAAGAAAATACAGGACCCTAAAATCCCATGAACACCCTCAAATTAGTGTTGTATCTGTCTATATACATTTAAAAAATTAAATAAATAAATAAATAAATAAATAAATAAATAAATAAATAAATNCTGCTTTTTACTGAGGTAGAAAACTTAAAAAAACTAACAAGACAAAACACCACCCAGCAAAAGAAAACACAGGAAAACCTCAACAAAACTCAGAAACTCTGATCTCACCCTTAATGTCCCTGTACCTTCACTGTAAGGAAGTTCTATTTGTTCACTCAAACCCAGAGAAGTATGGAAACAAGAAACTTCATGTGTTTTATACACATTGATAGTATTTTAAAGGGATAAAACAAAGCTACACATTTCAAGGATGAAAAAGAGTTTCAAAATCCTTTAGTGTCCTGAAGCATTTTTTGCTTACACAGTATCGTGCTCTTGTGGGTGGAAAAAAAAAAACAACCTGTCAGGCTATAGCTGTCTGGGTCCCATATATACCTAAAATTTTGCAATAAGTAGACAACCATGCAGTATTCACCCTATGTTAAGAACCGTTTAAACCTGTGTGAAAAACTCATTAATATTGGTAATAATGTAGCTGGAACTCTTAATCGGAATTCTATAGGAAGATACCTTTTTGGTGACTGAAAACATTTTTAAAACCAAAGAATATGTTCAGTATTAGAATTGTTAATATAACACAGATTGAATTTCAAAAAGTTTATCAGTACATTGATTGTGTACTGAAATTATGGAATTGCCTTTGTGATGGAATTCATATTTCAGTAGACCTCTATTTCAATGTATTTAAAGAAAAGTGAGAAACTGTTGCCAACACAAGGTTTTACTATTGCAGCTCTGTGCATAATTTATAACATGCTTCAGCCTGGTAATTAAAACAACAAAAACAAAATAAAATAATTAAAAGCACAAAAGTGTCATTATTTCAGAAGAACTATTTAAAGAAAAATCATTTGTGTGACCTAACACCAACATATAAGTCTATCAACTGTAAAACCCACCATGATGACCACAATGGCCAGCAAAATAATAATAAACAAAAGCTGGCAAGCCATTTGTCCCTAAAGTTGATCCCACATTAGTCATCATTATCTTTAAAGCGTGCATGTACTGAAATTGTACTTACTAGACTCACCATACACACGCCAAAAAAGTTACAACTGAGTAAATGCTTTTTGTACTCATAGAATGGTAAGGTTGGAAGGAAACTCAAGGATCATCTAGTTCCAACCCCCCGCCAGAGGCAGAGACACCTCCCACTAGTACAAGTTACTCAAGGCCTCATCCAACCTGGCCTTGAACACCTCCAGGGAGGGAGCAGCCACAACCTCCCTGGGCAATCTGTTCCAGTGCCTCACCACCCTCACTGGACATCTAGTCTAAATCTTCCCTCTGCCAGTTTAAACCCATTGCCCCTTGTCCTAGCATTGCAAGACCTTGTAAATAGTCCCTCCCCAGCCTTCCTGTAAGCCCCCTTCAGGTACTGGAAGGCTACTATCAGGTCCCCTCGAAGCCTTCTCTTCTCCAGGCTGAAGAGCCCCAACTCTCTCAGTCTGTCCTCATAGGAGAGCTGCTCCAGCCCTCTGATCATCTTTGTGGCCCTCCTCTGCACCCGCTCCAACACTTCCATATCCTTCCTGTACTGAGGGCTCCAGAACTGCACACAGTACTGTTCTCTTCTGCACAGTAACTACTCCAAGCTCATCAACACCACTACCAAGGCTGCCGTAACACCACTGCAATGACAAATACCATTTATCCCACCATCATGTAACTTCTTAAGACTGAACATACTGTCAGAACAGCAGGAAGTAAAGGTGTAATTTCTAAATTAAAAAAAAATTCTAAACTAAATGTTCAAGTCAAAAGGAGACTTAACAAACCAGCAAGCTTTCAGAGTACCCAGAAATACAGCATTTATTCCTTTTAATGCTAATCATAGAATTGTAGAATGCCAGGGGTTGGAAGGGACCTCCAGAGATCACTGAGTCCAACCCTCTCACAATGCAGGGCTGTTTAGGGTAGGTCACACAGGAACATGTCCAGGTGGATTTTTAAGATTTCTAGAGAAGGAGACCACAACCTCTCTGGGCAGCCTGTTCTAGTGCTCCATCACCCTCACTGTGAAGTTTTTTCTCATGTTGAGATGGAATTTCCTGTGATTGAGTTTACATCCTTTGCCTCTCATCCTATCACTGAATAGAAATTGCCTCCATTCTCCTGACAACCACCCTTCAAGATATTTGTAGAGATAAGGTCCCTTCTAAGCCTTCTCCAAACTAAACAGCCCCAGGTCTCTCAGTCTTTCCTCATTAGAGAGATGCTCCAGTCCCTTAAGCATCCTCGTAACTCTCTCCAGTAGTTCCCTGCTACTCTGGAACTGGGGAGCCCAGAACTGTACACAACATTCCAGATGTGGTCTAGCTAGGGTTGAGTAGAGGGGGAGGAGAACTTCCCTCAATCTGGTGGACACGTTCTTCTTAATGCACCTGAGTATACCATTGGCCTTCTTGGTCGCCAGGGCACCTTGCTGTCCCATGGATAACTTATTATCCACCAGGACTCCAAAGCATTCTCTCTGCAGAGTTACTCTCCAGTGTGTCAACCCCTAACCTGTACTGGTGCATGGTGTTATTCCTCCCCAGGTGCAGGACTCTACACATTATACTATATTATGTTACTTTTTAAAGAAAACCCTCTTATTTGTTTCAATACGGTAATTTCAGACTCAAATACCAGCTATTTCAGGTTTACTGACTTTCCCAAAGGCAAATTTCTCATGGAACAAATCAAGGGCAGCATTTTCTATTATACTTTATCTTACTTTATTTCATAATAAGTAAATAATTTATTTTACCAGTAAGAAACAAAGGACCAGATGATGCATGTTCCATTGATTTCCACTGACCACGCTGTTTAGGTGTTTCCAAGTAGTGTTTGACCCTTGAAGCAACAACTTCCTCTAGCAGCATGCAGAGTTCCTGAAAGAGTAACCATTAGCCTATTTAGACCTAAATTTACACACATGCCCACAGACCCACATCAGAAATCAATACAAATATCAGTCCCTTTCACATAAACAGGAAAAAATGCCTGTAATTGAGCACTGAGGTAGCACAGAGGCAAGAAGCCCGTAATTTAGGAAATAAATGGGAACAAGAAGAGGATGAATAAATCAATTTTGCTACAAAATGAGAGATGAAGTACACAATGAATTTCTCAGCCAATGAAATACATTATAATGTAATGTTAACAATTGTTTTCAATACCTAAGTAATTTCATTTGTATGCAAGGAATGAAAAAATGCATGCTGAAATTAAGTATTCAAGCAAAGTATTAGTAGCAATCCTCCCAGGAACTGTCAACACATTTCTCTGCAAGAATCCTTAGAAGTCACAATACCTATAAATACATAATAAATAGATAATCTGGTTCAATTAAGTGTCATTTTGGGGGCAGACTCCGAATTAATTTGGTCACAGCAACCTAATTTCTCTTGTTCATTTTGATTTGTCTCCTCCTAAACATAACTATTCATATCTTTCATACTTTCTTCAACAAAGCACAGTAAAACCCTATATAATTCAAAAAGAACAAATCCTTCACCCAGAATAACCATAGAAAAAAAAATCCTTGGAGTAAAAGCAAAAACTTAATCTCTTAAATACCAGAATAAGTTTTCAGAGAGAGAGATCATAGCAATGATACAATAGAAATCAGTTTACTAAATGCTTCTCAAAGTACAAAGCTGAAACTTTGACTCTGTTATTCTAGGGGACAAGAGACAGAACAGAAAGGGCAAGGAAACTTGAAGGGCAGCAAGACAGAAAAGCTCCCACATGGCTCAATCTGCATGCCACAGCAATCCCAAGATGACTCTTCATACAACCTGTGACAGCAAGATGTGAACTGTACTCTTCATGATGCCCAGCCAGACAAGGTGCACTGCATTTTCTCACACCAGCCTCACGCTTATTTGCACCCATTGTTTTCCCGGACTGTTCTGGGCGACCCCTGCTCTGAGCAGGGGCTGGCAACTGACAGGTCAACACTGCTCCCTCCTTCTGCCTGGGCCTGTATCCCCAAGTACCATCACCACACACCCTGGCTGTGGACTTTCAGCCAGGGTAAGCAAGGGATGAATAGAAATCATGTTCACATTACATTACAAGAGGTCTAAGACACATCTGCTTTTCCCATAGACAAACAAAGAAGACTGTATGACCATTAGTATTTTCCAGAAATTGTAAACAATAGAAGTGTAGAAAAACGCTTGCAATGAATTTGAAAAAGCTATCACAAGAGGAAAAAAACCCTAAAAACCAAAACCAACACAAAACCCCCCTAACTATATATGTTGTTATAGGTGCAATTTGCCTAGAATACCTCACTGACCTTTCTCTTCCCACTTCAACAAAGGTTCTGCATAGTACTTTCAGGAAGCGAATTGTAAAGCTGTTGGAATCACACTTCTCTGTTGTTGAAAATATGCAGCCTTTGTACTTCACCCAAATTGTGTGGTTACAGAAAAGTAATGAATGCCGCCCTGTCACGCCTCTTTATTAAATCAATCATGATCTAATTTCCTGAAAGTCCTATCTTTTGTTTTGGCAGTGTTACGAAACACATTTTGAAAACACTTAAAAGTCAGATAACCAGGGTAGTAAAACTGGTTATAAATAGAAGGGGTTCATTTGCTCAGAAAAAAAAAGAAGTCTGAAAGGTTTTCCCTTTTTTTCTTCTTGGTTTGCTTAAATGGCAAATCGGATGAACCACAAGCTGCGATCATTCTCTCGGGATATTTATTTACTGTTTCCTTTAATTTTGTTTAAAGGTATTATTTTCAGACATAGGGAGATGCTCTGCACTGACAAGTTAATTATGGCACTATTAGGAAAGTTATCTGCTGAAAATGACCGTAACAGAGACTTGCGGGAAAGTCCACAGGCATTTGAAACATGTCCTGCATTCATTTTCAATAGGGAACTTCTCAAGTTCCCACACAGACTGAATCAGGGTCAAACTCCCTTCAGTAACTCATCACAAGATCATAGCAGAAATCACACTGAGTCAGATGAAAGTTACATTCATAATTTTGATGGTCACTGACTTTGCAACATTTCATTTGTTGTCAGGACACACAGATGATACACTTATAGATTGAGAGTTTCTTTTGCTGAAATAAAATGGTTCTACTAGAGTTCATCACACACATTCATTACATTTCCTTGCATTATTAAACATGCAACATCATTCGCACCTCTTGGAACACAGGAAAAAAAAACAATTAACAGAAAGATATTTCACCAGCAAGATCTGCAAACATGATACTTATCATATTTTGGTTTATGTTACTTCAGACAATTTACAAACATTGGTCAGAAATATACTTTTTTAAATTCAAAATCAAGGTAGAAGAATCAAAACAGCATACACACAGGCATGTATGAACACAAAAATAGAAAGGCAAATTAAAGTGGTCATTAGTGACCCAAAAAGCACATATGTTTGACTTAGGTGTCCCACAGCAGCCATTGACAGGTGTAACTAACAATATTCTCAGAACACTGAAAAATTCCAAACAGTTCAAGGCAGTCCAACTTTTTTTCCCCTGCAACCACATGCTTTTGAAATAGAAATTATTTTTGTTGTACCTCTTTCTCATGATCTGAAAACCAGCTGGTGTCTTTACTGGAGCCTTGAGGCAAAATATGAACATCCACCAAAACAGCAAAGTTCCCACACTGAAAAAAAAAAAAAAAAAAAAAAAAAAAAAACACCAACAAAAAAAAAAAGCCCCACCAGAAAAAAAAAAAAAAAAAAAAAAAAAAAAAAAGAAAATGTTCAACTGTAGGTGCTAGGAAGCACATGTTGAGCAGGCAAGGCAGTAAACAATCAAGTAAGAATATGAATTTGAATTCAGAGGTACAGCAGGCAGAACATAAAACTTCAAGGATTATGCAGTATGGAATTACAAATTTACTATTGATTGTGTGCCTAATGAGAAACACGAGCACCAGACCTATCTTGAATAGTTCATCGAGAAGTTTTAAACAACAGCAAGTTCAAGTAAATAGAATTTTCTTCTGCTATCTATATGCTTTTTAAAAATCTGAGTTCAGGTAAATTTTAGCATATGAAATACCAGCTGTTCCTTCATCAAATTCTCAAACTTCCATCATTCCATTTTCAAACAATTTAGTACCATTTTAGTTATCTAGTTTGCATTTTAAGTTTATAAAGTTCTTTAAATCTATCTAATATTTGCTGCCATTTAACATGAAGTCAATACTCCAAGTGGTTAAATTATAACAAAGTTAACTTATTAATAAAGACTACATATAGCTGTTAGGATGATAGAGGCTACATCCCAAGATACATTATTTATGCAATTCCTGGGTAGGTTTTGAGGACAACGTGACACAGAGACTCAAATTACTTTCTTTCACCAGTACATCAGCCATTACAATGACTATTTTCTAATGGAAGGTGAATGGCACAAACAGCTCCTTGGTTTCACTGAGCACTGACTAAGCCCTACCAAAAGAATCCTGCCTCTTTCCATAATCAGAGATATCATGTGTTAACAAGTGAATGCTCCTCCCTTCCTTCCACTGTAACACAGCACTAAATATCACTCGGGCATCATTTGACTTAATTTGCAAGATTCCATCCCTCTGCTTTGGTTACCTGTGCCACAATTGTGATGCAATAAACTCACTCTTTAAGAAGACTGGACATGTGAGATCACACACCTGGAACATCTGATGGGAGAGAAACAATATCCTGATTCTAGACAAATCCCAAATGTGTATGTACGATCCAGTGCGAAATTGGACACTGCAACGCACACTAACACTGTTCTAACTCTATTCCCATATTTGCTCTTCACTAACAAATATCTGCAAACCCCACACCAAAATTCCAATTGCAAAGAGAATTAGTCCTGGCAATAGAATGAGATACGTATGTAGATATTTACAGTATAGTTGTACATCATCTACAGTCCAAGAGGTACATCTATGTCTTAGGCTTATGGTATGGTAGAAGCATCCTTACCTACATAATACTTGTACAGTTAATACAGACAAAGAACAAGGTTTTAGCATTGATCTTATTAATCATGACAGAATATTTGGCAAATTACAAATCTCTGGGTTAACAAGACACTTAATATCTGTAAATTATCCATAAAAAGAGGTATTTATTTAAAGATTTGAATATAATTAAGATATGAACCACAACCAACATTGCATCACAACTAGAACAGAAAAGTTTGGCAAATGGGACAGGAATCGTGAAGTCATTTTGAGAAACTTCTAAGCTATTTACAGGTATCACTCACTGAAAGAGCAGAATGCTTTGATCTATTTTATCAAAAGGCTTCCTTTCCTCCAGAGAACCAAGAATTACCAGATGGCTGCAAGAACAAACCTCTCCAGGCTTTAAATTGATGACAAAATATCACTCAAAAATCTCTGGTGAATCATTAGTGAGTTCCAGCAAACCTTTGAGTTGACTACTGAACTTCAAAGATTGCAGACAGTACATAATAAAATACCAGTAAATTATTCATGGTTTAGCACTTACAACAATGAACAAGATATTGATACAAGAAAATTCAAAATGATCAAATGCTAAATGCTAACTTGCAGCATTTTCTCTTAGCTACAGAAACGTGACAGATACATAGATATAGATATGGATTTCAAGGAGATATAAGATTGGTAATTATTTAAAAATTTGGAACAAATTAAAATAAGGAATTGTACTTGAAGCTGCCTAATGGAACAGTTCAAAATCATCTTAAAAATATTAAAGAGACCAAGTATATGCAGTATATCAAAGAAAAACAAATACATATGAATAATGCCTAAATCTGCAGCATAGACAAGTTTTCCCAATGGAAGATTCCTATCCCTCTGAGTTCTGGCGCACTCTTCTTGCATATAGCATATATGTAATCATTTCAACATCCAAAAGCCAACATTTTTTTTTTGTCACTCAGAATAACTTCGGGACAGGACACAAGAAGGCATAACTGTAACAGAAAGGAACGTGTGACATAAGAGAAGAGAGTTTCCCAAGTCATGTTACTTCCTGGTTTTCCTAAGTCCTTTTCCAACAGTTCCCTTACAGGTTCCTTTGTACTCTCAAATTATACAATACATTGTATAGCCTTCACTTGTATTTATAATTCATATGGCTTCATATAGTACAAATTTATGCTCACACTATGAAGCTCAGTATAGCTTTGGCCACTCCATCAACCAAGGCAGAGTTCTCTGTGCAGACTAAATTCCAGTACAAATAATTGTGGGGAACAGAGGGAAGTGGAAGAAAAAATGTATACTGTTTATATTAACCAATTTGATGATCTTGTAAATGTTTCTAAATATTTTTTTATTCTGAAGACATTCAATTCCATGAAAAGAGAATCTTTTATTTTAGAAGAAATGAGGCATTACAGCTGCAGGAAGCAACTCGTGACTCCTAAGCAATGCAACTGAAAGGCAAACAGACCAACCTCAATCTGAGAAGTTGCACTGGAAAGAGGTGCAACTGCCCAAACTGAAACCTAAATGCCTGACCTGATGTGAAACACTTATCAAGAACCAACAGAACAGTATTTCACTGAAAAAATAAAGACAGAAACAGATAGCCCAAGTCAGTACCTTCTGCAATTCCATAACTCTCCATGTTTACAATTTTTATGTTACTCACTGTAACAGTTTAATAACATTCACTGTTATTAAATAAAGGGTTTTAAATGATCTCAAAATGTTGTTAGTGCACTGTTGTACAATAATGACATCTAATTCAGAACATATTTTCAGGAATCAAGCTGTTCATATAGATACATCAAGCACTTCACAGATTCTGCAAATGGACAAGACAACCAGACATGTAACAAACAGAATGAATACCCATGTGAGGTGGTTAAGTCAGTCAAGGAAAGTCATCTACTCATAACCTGTTAAAACCTTGGCCCAGGATAAGCACATATTAGATAGAGGATTATTATTTCAAATCCCTAGTAAGCAGATAAACCCAGAAAACTATTTTTGCTGTTCTGATCATCTCTACAATCAGTGGACTCCTACATGGGTCCTCCCATTTCTTAAAACTGCATCACTTCCAACAGTGTAAAAACAGTCATTATAAACAAAAATACTGGAGCTAAGCATGGCATGCCTGTATTCAGTTACAGTATTCCAAATGTGCTGTATCATTAAACTAGACAGGACTGGAGAGACAGTCTCCCAAGGCACATATTACCATTTCCCATTTCTGTGATTATTCTACGGATGCAGACTGCAAGGTCAGAATTAATTGAGGCTTAGTTGAAAAGGAAACATATGATAGCTTAGATAACTTTAGGGAGCCAGGAGAAGGGGGACAAACTGCAACTGTCACATGCTTTTGCTTAGCAGAGGGATAACTGCAAGCTTAAGTGACACCATTGGCACTATAGTAGCAGGTATCTTTAAGTTTGCCATCTTTGTTTCAGATCAGAATGTTGTCCGTAGCACTAAAAGCTTTAAAACTTGATTTAAATGACCTACAGAAAGACAATACATTTCTATATGAGCCTCACCTTACCATCAACTTCAAAGACGATTTTTGTAAACAGTTCTGCAGTTTCACTGGAGGGAAGCATACCCTACACTGTACAATTCCAGTCTTCCAGATAAGCATATAAAGACTTTTCCCTTAGAGCTGCGGTGTCTAGTTACACTGATAACTTTATTCTGCACTCAGACATCAAAAGTTCAATAAAATAGACCAGATCCTGATGACCTGATTACTAGATCAAGATGGTGAAAAGAGTTTCTAAAAGCATAATTGATAGAAGTTATTCTCCAGGTGGCAAAAGCATGGTTAAAAGTGTATATGAAATACTTTGTCCAACAATAAATTGGAGACTTTCTATTTATTCCATCCTTTCCAAGATCTTTCTAAAAATCAGTAACTGTTCTACGTTCAATTATGCCAGTTCAAAAATCTACAGCATAAAGTGCAATTCTGTATTGTCACTGGCCTGTACACTTTCCCAACTATGCTCAACCAGTACCTGGATGTTACCTTCACTTTTCACAGGCTTTTTAGAAGCAAAAATTTGTTCTGTTCCTTTATTTTTTTGACCCTAAAGAAAATGATAGGTCATCCTTCTATTTATAAATTAACATCAACAATTTTCAGTATTTGGACTCCTCTTCCAGAACAATAGCAACAGGCAAAAAAATCATTTGAGTGTACAACACAGAAGAGACATTTGTCATTACACAAAATTAATTTGCCCTTCACTGACCAATGTGTATAGGAGCACAAGGCCTCAAGAGATATAGTTTCCCAAACTGCAGGACACACTTTTCAAGCAGTCAATTACCTCTACCTTGTACAGCTCAGGATAGCTGTTTTTGTCATTACCACTGCTGATGCCTGTATGGGAGGAAAGGATGTTTGACATAATATATTTCTCATTCCTTAAAGAAGTAGAGAAAGTTACCATTTAATACATGCATAGCGTTCCTATATATTTTTTCAGAATCTTCAGGGCTCAGGTTTTTGGATTATTTTGTATTGTTGGATAGTTTGGGGGGGGCTTTGTTTCTTTCTTTGCTTGCTTTGTTTTGGTGTTTTTTTTGTTTGGTTTTGCTATTTGGTTTGGGTGCTGTGGTTTTTGTTTTGTTTTGTTTTGTTTTGATCATAGGAGAAAATAGGTGAAACAGGGAAGGGGAGAGGGGAAAAAAAAAATATATATCTTTTTTCACCATACCGTCAAGTTACACAAAAATAATACCTTTCCAGCTACTGTTCCAAGCAAAATGATTATCCAGCTTTGAATTTCAGGAGGGTGTTTAGGAAACAGGTCACTGTTGATTGGTTTTACTCTCATGACATTAATCAGGTCATCTGACAGGAGGAACTGGTGATTGTAGAAGGATTTCTCACCAGTTGATTCAGAAAAAGAGCAGATCAAATCAGAGAGAAGGCTCTGGAAGATGTCATGAGCATGAACATAAGGAAACCAAGTCCATTATGCAGAATAGTTAAGAATAAGAAGCAAAAGTCATAGGGACAAACAATTAAAATTCCACTTTTTACTTTTCATATTTCTGGATATGAACTGTTCTGCTCTGGTTTTTTTTTTTAAATCTTGTAGTCCATTGTAAATATTGTATGGGTACAGGGAGATGAGATGCAACTCAAATCCATCTTCAACTCAGTGTATTGGTGAGGAATCCACAGCTGTTTGTAGGGGATAAGGTGAAAAGATGGAAGATCTGTTAAAGTAACTAGAAATTCTTACCTACAGACTAACCTCCGCTATGTTTAAGAAACTGTTGCAATTTGTGAGCATCCAGCAAACAGCCAAGCCTTGGAAATTTCAAACAGGATCTTACTGAATTTACTAGAATTGTAAAATGTTTTGGTAAATAACTGACCTTCTTAAAGAAGGACTAGAGGCAGTAGCTGACAGCACCAAGATCTTTTTAGTCCCCTGCTTACAAGAAGCTATGGGATCAGTCTGCAACAGTAAAACAGGAGTAACAGGTCAATGACACAGAAGTGTCTAACTTAAAGATCTACCCTCAAATATAGCCATAATAAATTAAATATAAATTCAGCAGGAATTGGACAACCTATAATGCATCCAGAACTTCCAGAATCAGGGAGAAACTTGAATATATGTAATCTTTTGCAAGTGGCTGGCTTCCTTGTTTAGGAGTATAGTTTATGTATGAGAAATTCCTCAAGAAAGGAGTGTTTAACTATGTAGTGGTTTAGCAGAACAAAAGTAGTAGTTATCTAAAAATGCAACCAATGAGATATAAGAACATTAAGATCACACTCAGAGGGTCTCATGCCAAGCAAAGAGATGCAAGCAGAGAATGAGCCTTTAGAACAAACTTTTGAGAAAAGTGGTCTGAGAGCACAAAAAAAAAAAAAAAGCAACATCAAGGCAATAATTTAGACTCTTAAAGTATGCTGATGGCAGGATCTCGAACCTAAGAAATTATGAGTAAAATAAAACAAGAAATAGTTGTGAATGATACAACTCTTAGGAAATGTAAAGAAATCCATATTCAAATCTGATAGAGATGTGTATGATACTGGAGACTTTCAACTTATGGACTAATGCCCTGTTGTTAGAGCACATAATTATGAGAGATCCACCCAAATTAACAGATCAAAACTAATTAATCAAGGTATCTCCTTCAATAACCTCTTAAGTATCTGTTGAGGTAAAAGATATGCATGTTTTTAGCAACACAAGAATGCTTCAGTGCAAACAGAGCCCTTCAGCTCATCACCCACAGTCAAGCTAAGCAGTAATTACTTAATCTAAATATCTGAAATGGTCTTGGAGAACTGCTCTATCAGGTACAATGTTGAAAAAGAGCCCTAAATTGCATGAGGGAATTAAGCTTAATTTAGGTTGTCAATCTGTGCTGGTCCAATCCCAATTCTGTAGGAGGTTTAGTAGCCTACATATTGAAAGAAGCCATGAAGCTAGAGCTGAAACAATTGCAAAAAGCAAGTTTTTCCCCAGGGCAAAATCTCCAAGTAACAGTGCAATCTCAACATTGTTTTGAAAGGACATATGCCATGTCCCTGCCTGTGTCAGAACTGATCCAGAAAAGCAGAAACAGCACCACAGTATCTGTTCAAGGTAATAAAAAGATATTATGAGATTCCAACAAGCTGCTTTCACCCTTTTGTTGTAAAATACTATTATAAACCTATGGTATTTTTAAAATCACATCTAGCAAGCAATGAAGAAATATGAATCTCTGCAGCAATCTGAATTTATGACCTTTTAGGTTGGGGAGAGTTAGAGCCATATTAACTTGATAGTTGAACATAGTCACGCTATATCTAAATTAAATGAATTCATAACTCTAAATTTTAAGGACATTTCCTAGGGCTTGGACACACCAGGAGAATGCCAAAGGGGAACATGTAATTGTTAATCACCTGATATTTGGTAAGTGGGTGCAGACAAAGATTAGAGCTACCTCACCTAGCTCCTACTAACTTCATAGCTATCAACAATAAAAGTGTAGGAGAATCTGGAAACCATCTAGGCCAATCCTCCTGCTAAAGTGAGTCACCTAGATAAGGTTGCACAGTGAAGTGTCTGAGTGGGCTTTGAAAATCTCCAGAGAAGGAGATTTCACAACCTCTCTAGGCAGCCTGTTGCAGTGCTCCATCACTCCCAAAATGAAGTTCAACTGAAACCTCTTGTGTGCTAGTTTGTACATGCTGCCTTTTGTCCTGTCCCAGGACACTAGTGAGAAGAGTTCAGCTCCATCCTCATGGGCATCACTCTTTAGATATTTATATGCATTTGTAAGATCACCTCTCAGTCTTCTATTTCTCAGGTTTAAGAGGCCCATGTCTCTCTGCCTCTCCTTATGAAAGAGATGCTCCAGTCCCCTCAGCATCCCTGTGGTATGAGAAATGCAACTAATGAGGGGAAGACTAGCCTTGTTACTGCTGTACTAAACTACAATTTGGAACATTCTTTGTGGTTCTAGAAAGTCACTGATGAGACTTAGTTTCTTAATCAGGTGAAAGACAAAAGAAGCAGTACGCACTCTGTACAAAAACTTCTGCATGTCTGAATCATTCATTTTGCAGAGATCATATACTATAGTAGTAGGTATGGTCATTTTAAATGTTGAGAACAATACCAATAATGATCATTACTGCCTTTGATTTCTGCACTGTAGATCAGAGAAGTACTTGACTATCAGCTTCTTCAACATTTCCATGAAATAACTAAATTGGACAACTACAGTGAGCAGAGTTTTGTAAGACATAGATAGGTTTACTTAAAGTCCTGGCTAAGAAACAGCAGAAAGGACTAAAGCTTCAAACAAATCTTAAGATGGCAAACAGTAATGTGAGAATATAATCTTCTGAAAAAAAATCACAGCCAGTAATAAAAGCTTGAGGGTCTTTTTCAGACTTGTGGTTAAGTAACTTTCACAGCTTTTCACATACATGCTTTACATGCTCTATTTCAAGATTAGTGAGCCAAAATTTATAGTATAAACAAAAAGATCAATAAATATGTATTGGTAAGCTATTGATGTATTTGTTAAGCACATGAAAAGAACCACTGCACAGGACAGTGAAGGAGTTTAGTAACATACCACCTCGTTTTATGTGTTTCTGTATATGCTAGTCATGACTAGAAAACTGAATGCAATAAAAATGAATCTCAGTATCCTCTGATGTAAAGTGTCAGAAAAACCCAAATCCAGACATTGGAAAGCATGGAAAACACATTTACAAGACCCATGTTATGTGAAGAAGAGATAAACCACAATGTTTGTTTGGGAAGGTAATGTGCACATTACTAAGATGAAGTGAGCAGCAATTCCCAAGCATATGATGCATCCAGTAACATATTTTTTGACTTTATTGTACAACAGCTGCAGGGATGGGCTGACTTCCCTATCCCAAAAACAGAACACGGAAGCAGGCCAGGTCCCACATAGGAAATCGTTCCACGTTCCCCAACTTTGCAATTATTTCACAAAGTCTGACTCCTTTTTACACAAGGAGATAAGGTCTCACCTGCTCTAAAATTTCCTTCCCTCCCTCTCATGAAGACATTACCTACCACAGCATGCAGCTACTGAAGCGGGAAGCAGGAGGCAGCAGAAAACCAAACCAAACATCTGCAGTCCATGTTTCAATATAAAATATTTGCAGATGTTAAATCTTGATGCCAAAATAACTTAACAAATTAAAGATACATTGATTACATATACTTAGAGTTAAGACACATACATAATGCAAACATTTTTTATTTTCAAAAAAGGATTAGAAAGCCAAGCTTTTTAATACTTTTAAATTTGCTTAAGTGGTTGAAATGTTACATTTTCTTAGTGCATAAAAGAGTTATTTTTTTAACTGTGATTTAACTTATTTGTCTTTGAAACAAAGCTAAGCCAGGAAAGTTTCAACTGCATGAAAGCTTTTTCAGAAATAAAGTATGGAAGAAAGTGATACACTTTAAAAAAAAAACAAAAAAAAAAAAACATATTACAAAAGTGGTGCCCTCTGGACAAAATCCTCCCCTTAAGTGGAAGCATATTTAGTCAACATAAAGCAGAGGAAAGCTCAGCAAAATAATCAGTGTTTTATCTACAAAGTTACAAGGGAGGAAACAGATGAGCTTTTCAAGTGAGAAAATGATGCTCTAAATCCTGAGGCTGAAAAAGCAGAATCAATTGGATGGAGAATACATTGTATTTCAAAATGGAAACAGGTCAGCAAAATCCTAAAGGAATTACTGGTTGGAAAGCTAAGGAATTTATTGTTTCTAATGTCAAAGGGGAAAAAAATGTTTTCATCTGCCATTTACAAAGTATATAAGTAGACTCTTTGTGCATATATAAAAGATACAGAAGGAATATGAACAACAATTGATTTATAAAAACATAAAATATTAATATAGTTGAATATGTAAGAGTTAGTGACAAGCAAGAGCATATCAAGCAAGCTTCTCCTCATTTGCCTGTCCTTGCCCATTCTGCCTTCATCTTACTTTTTCCAGGGGTTACTGCTTTCAGAACTGAACAGGTACAACTGTTCCCAGCTGTATGTTTTGATAAAACGTGATTTGAAATGCATTTTAAAAAAAAAATCCCAACCTTCCTCAGTTTGGTAGAAATAAGTACATCTTAAATCAGATGCAGCTGAAACTACACCTGAGTGGTCTAGCAACAGGCCTTCCTGAGGTACTCAAGTAACACATCAACTACCTATGAGGAAGGCAGGTGTGAAGCAGGCTCAGCAAAAACTGTTAACAAAACAAACGAAGAAATCCTTCTGTAAATATATTTTTTCTCTACAACTCAGTTCCTCAGGATGGAGTTAAGTGCCTACCACTTTTACTCTAAAGACTTGCAAAAAAATGAGTAGTCAAGTCTCTTCCATTAGGGGAATCAAAGACCCAAGCTAAGTGTGATTGTTTTTAACAACAGAACCAACACTGAAGGGACACAGAAAGAAACAAATTGTGTATACTTTAAAAAAAAACATAGTTTAATCTATAACTGGTTTTGTTGGTTTCTATAATATTTTTTCATACTAACTGCATTGATAGGTATTATATTCATGTTGTGGTCAACCAAGTAATGAAAATAAAGGAAAATGCTCTGTTTCAATACAATGTACAGATACTGTGTTTAACACATTGCTCATTTTCACCTGTGATTAAGTATAATAGAAATAACATGCTACCAAGATTTCAAATAAGTACTACTATAAAGCTGAGTAGGAAATGGTAAGGAATTTTTCTCTAAAAATATGTATCTATTTCACTGAGATCAAAAAAGCTTCTGCCTCAAAGAAAAAAAGTGGCATGTAATTTTGGTAATTTTCAAAAGGACTATCAGTACCTAGAATTTCAACTGATATTTGGGAATGCAGTTAACAGTTGAAGCTTTAAATTTCAAAGCAATTTTTTTCAAATTTCCTGTAGACTACATTACTGATTAAGAATATGTGGGGAATATTTCTCACAATTGTGTTTACAGAAGTCAAGTTCCAGTGATAATTAGCAACAATTGTAACACACATGGAAAACATTAAAATCACTTAAACTCATAAATAGTGTTTATAGCAAAATGTGCACTTTCAATATGTAAGAAGTTACATTGGCTCAGTCCAAAGGTCCACAATGACCTGTATACACTGACAGCGACTAGGAATAGATGTCTACAAGAAAAAAATTTAAACAGGTAAGAAAATAATGATGCTTTCCTCAGTAGACCTATTAGACATTTGGCAACACAAGATTCCATGGATTTCCATCCCACAGCGGAGATCGGTATTTAGAAGACGTCTGTGATTGTTTTCTCCTAGAATTTGTTAAACTGCCTTATAAAACTGCATGAAATTTTGCATCCACAAGATCCTGTAGAAAGCAGGCCCAAAACCAGATCATACATGCATGAAGAAGCAAATTTTCTAGATAAATAAACCAACTTCATAATTTCAAATTAAGTGCCCTTCATTGTTATATTACAGCAGTCATTTCTTATTTATCTCTTCCTGCCATCCATGATTTAATAGACCACTATTATTCCCCACCCACCTCCACCTTTCTCTCTTCCACGCGGAAGAGTTAAATTGTTCCTTATACTGAAGTTCCACATTTCTTACTAATTCTTAGTTCCACTAAGGAACTAAGTGCACATAGTGTTTACACAGCAGATGTGCCCCCAATTTGTACCATGGCACAGTGATGGTATTACTAGTGTTTTCTTCGTTCTATTGCTACTAACTCCCCGAACTGACTTTGATGCTCTTGTAAATTCAGTTGATGCTTTCAGAAAATACTACAACCTTTAAGAAGTCATTCCTGTGTGGTGGGCCTTGTGCTCAGGTCCCATCATCATCTGTATAAGCTGTTCTCCCTCATCTCCACATTCTTTGCATTCACCTAACAATCTCTCATTGTATTGAGCCCTTAGTAAACGGTCTGAGATCTTTATATAACATTTTGTTGTAAGCTTTTGTTATTCAGGGTCCTTCTCAATCAGAAATACAAAGTGTCTGCCCTGGAGTTGCCAGTTCAACTCTGTCTCCATCCACTTTTATCCTTTATCCAGGTAATCAATGTAAGGACTTCCTTTTTTCAGCTCACCCAAAGAGACTTTGCTGAAGCACTTTGTTGATCACTCTTTAAGAGTCTGAAGGGGTTATACCAACCACATTTCCCTGTTTCTTACATTCACCAGTTTCTGTAAAGAAGCCAGGAGGCTGTGATGCATGACTTCTCTTTACAATGGGTGTTTTGACTTTTTCCCAATGTGCTACACATCTGTATTCTGCTTTAACGGAGTTTGTGCTCATTTGCCTACCACAGATGTTAGACATTGATCTGACAGCTTTCATGTCCTATCATACAAGATCTCAAATACACAGAACTCAGACAGCTTAAAAAGAACAACATTTGCCAAAGTTTATTATTCACATGTACACTAAAAGCTGTCTCTGTGTACTTCTTCTAGTGCAGAGGACAAATTTACTAGAACAGATAACTACATTAAAACTTACTGTTTCTTTGGCAGCTATGAACATTATGAAACTGCATTATTGGTTGTCAGAGTTAATGTGTTTATTTCAATCTTAGTTAACAGCAAAACTCTACAAATGCACATTAGCATCCTCTCCTGATGTGTGCATATAGAGTATCATGCTGAAACTAGGACTTTCTCCCTCTGGAGGCTAGTTCTGTTTCAGCCATACTCACTAAAAGCAAAACACCACACCTTCTGTATACAGAATCATAGAATTAACCAGGTTGGAAAAGACCTTTAGGATCGAGTCCAACCTATCACCTAACACCTTCTAATTAACTAAACCATGGCACTAAGTGCCTCATCCAGCCTCCTTTTTAACACTTCCAGGGATGGCGACTTCACCACCTCCCTAGGCAGCCCATTCCAATGCAAATTATTCTTTCCATGAAGAATTTCTTCCTAATGTCCAGTCTAAACCTGCCCTGGAACACTTTGAGACTGTGTCCTCTTGTTCTGTCACTGAGTGCCTAGGAGAAGAGACCAACCCCTGCCTGGTTACAATCTCTTTTCAGGTAGCTGTAGACAGCAATGAGGTCTCCCCTGAGCATCGTCTTCTCCAGGCTGAACAATGCCAGTTCATTCAGCCACTCCTCACAGTGCTGTGCTCCAGCCCCCTCATCAGCCTTGCTGCCCTTCTCTGGACACATTCAAGCACCTCAACATCTTTCTTAAACTCAGGGGCCCAGAACTGGATACAGTACTCAAGGTGTGGCCTGACTAGTGATGAGTACAGGGACAGAATGACTTCCCTGGTCCTGGTGGGCACACTATTCCTGATACAGGTCAGGATGCCATTGACCTTCTTGGCCACCCTGGTACACTGCTGGTTCATGTTCAGCCACCTGCCAACACTCTGTCCCCAGCCTGTAGGTTGGGCTACATGGGGTTGTTGTGGTCAAAGTGCAGAACCCAGCACTTGGTCTTGTTAAAACTCATGGTGTTGAACTGTGCCCATCTATCCAGCCTGTCCAGGTCCTTCTGCAGAGCCCTCCTGCCCTCCAACAGCTTGACATGCTCCCAACTTGGTGTCATCTGCAGACTTACTGATGATGGACTCAACCCCCTCACCCAGACCATCAAGATATTGAACAGGACTGGACCCAGCACTGATCCCTGGGGCACACCACTAGTGACTGGATGCCAACTGGATATGGTAACATTCACCACCACTTTCTGGGCCCAGCCATCCAGTCAGAGTGCCCCTGTCCAAGCCAAGGGTTTCCAGCTTGGCCAGGAGTTTGCTATGGAAGACAATGTCAAAGGCCTTGCTGATGTCCAGGTAGACTACATCCACAGCCTTCCCCACATCCACCAGGTGGGTAACCTGGTCATAAAAAGAGACCAAGTTGGTCAAGCAGGACCTGCACCTCCTAAATCCATGCTGGCTGGGTCTGATCACCAAGCCATCCTGTAGGTGCTCTGTGACTGCACTCAGGATGATCTGCTCCATTATGTTGCAAGGCACTGAGGTCAGCCTGATAAGTCAGTAATTTCCTGGGTCCTTCTTCTGATCCTCCTTGTGGATAGGCACCACACTGGCCAGCTTCTAGTCTTCAGGAACCTCTCCACTGAGCCATGACTGTTCAGAAATGATGGAGAGCAGCTTGGCCAGCTCATCTGCCAGCTCTCTCATCACCCTGGGATGCATCCCATCTGGACCCATAGACTTGTAAGGATCCAAGAGGCTCAACAAGTCCCTAACTACTTCCTTTTGGATTATAGGGAGGCTGCTCTGCTCCCTGACCCCACCTACCAGCTCAGGAGGCCAGTTGTCCTGAGGACAGCCTGCCTTGCTATTGAAAACTGAGACAAAGGTGGTGTTATTTACCTCATATCTAGTCACTACATTCCCCTCCTTGTCCAATAAAGAGTGGAGGTTGTCCCTGCCCCTCTTTTTGTCATTAATGTATTTATAGAAACGCTTCTTGTTAGCATTCACAGCAGTGGCCAGTCTAAGTTCTAACTGGGCTTTAGCCACTCTAATTTACATAAGATCTTAATCTTCTATAAAACAGTTCCTTAATCTGTTTGTATTTTTACCATTTTCTAGACAAAATTACATCTGTTTTAACATATATTACATTTATTTTCTCCTTGCTCTATCAAGTAAGCCTGGCACAGCAAAATTGCCACGGGTCTTCCAACGCTTCACAACATTTTTCATGAATTTAAGTTCATTATTCAGCATTTTCTCCATGCTTGCCAAGGTCACAGTTCCTCCTTAACGCATCTTCTGAATGGGTGTTCTAGTAAAACTGACAGAAGAAAGCAGTTAACTGAAGTTAAGGTTTGCCATGGTATAAAAGGTGTCTAAGATGTCACCTAGCTGAAATGCATAGTGGCACTGTTTATGTCTATGTAGCAATATGTTAAAATGGAAAAAAAAGCTAAAACTGTCTGCAGTATGCCTGATTTTCCATAACCTGCATTTCCCTGCTTAGCTCAGTAAGGGTGAAAGAAATGTTTCACACAACAAACATGCCTATGTGTTGCACTGCAATTTAGCACCCATAATCAATAAAAACCAAGACGACCCTCATTGTCAACTGCTTCATGTCCCAGAAGGGGTAAATAATTTTCATCAGTTCTGATTCTGCTTCTCTGAAAAATGAAATTCTAAGAGCAATATAGCATTTTGCATTAATCAAAATAGTGCATTTTTCTTTTAACAAAGTCAAATCAGTTGCCAGAACTGTAAAAACTAGGCCCAGTTTACACTACAGGTCAACAAAAACAACAGTTTCTTAACTTGTCAGTCCTTAAAATTTATTACCACAGCAAGGAGACATAATTAAAATTTGTAATCAACAGAAAAATAATTATCGGTGCATCAGCATAACAGAAGACTTTTGCCCCTGCTTGCTGAAGTACAGTTCTGGTCTATATCACTCTCAGTTCCCAAGCCTCTTTCCACCTCTCCTTATCTCGGTCTTCATTTTCCCACTGTCAAAGCCTATTTTTCCAGGAAGGAAAGTTATGTTAAAGATGAGGAATATTGTTCAGCACCTCTTTGCCCTTTGGCACTGCTATCAAACACTGGGATTTTATCTGCCACATTAGCAGAGATCTTAGAAAAACCACATTCCTTTTTGTATAATGTACATGGTGGTCACTCAAACAATAACCAGTAACAGATGTCTGAGTGAGGAGAATGGACTATTTAAACAGAACTTTATAAATTCTGATGATACTTTCCCAGATTTGAAACCTTGACACTTAATTTATAACTATCAGCATGGCCATATACTCTGCTTGGTGTATTTATTTCTAGTTCCAACCTCACTAAGTATACTTTGCCCATCACACTAAGTTTCACTATGACCTTACAGATCATCTCACCCTCAACTTGCCTTCATTTAATAGGGTAAAGATAGTGGTAAAAAAAGAAAAACTCTTTGCAAAGAATCCAACACCCAAACAAGGAATTCTGACAGAGGCTATGAACTCAAATGCTTACATAAAATTACTGGTCACATTGAGTACTTTGCAATGACCATCTGGGAAAGTTTTTCTTTCAAAGGAAACACAAAAGTATGAAAGAAATCTTAACCTGCCACATTCTTCTCCATTGAAGTTACAACATTTGCAGTTAGCTCTACTTTCCAGCCATTTATAAACGGATTGTCATTCAATGTGCATTGGAAATTAAATAATAATTGCTTTAAACGTAAGTACTAACTGCTTTAAATATCCTTACAGTCTAGAATTACCAGAAAGTTTTAAAAGAAAATTCTTTGTGAATCTATATATGTAAACCATATCTGCCAAGAGCACTTTTATTCATACAGAAACTAGAACTAAGGATCTGGTACAACACAAAAGCAGGCATTTTTTAAGGCTACAGTCTTTGTAATTACTTGGATTTCACAGTTCCTTTTAAGATACAGAGATTCCTATATGTCTTTCTGTTTGCAGCTGCTTAAGAAAAAGGTAATTTCCTTCCAAGTGTCATAAATACTATCTCAGCTACAGAAACAAAGGATATCAACAAAAGTAGCAGAAATGAGAAAGAAAATATTTGAAAAGATAAGGTCAAATTTGCCATTGTAGCATCTCTGCATAGATGCAGGTTTACAAACACACACTTAAAGACAATTTGTTGTACTTGAGGACAAAACATATCCCTCAATCTTTATAACTTGCTGACAAATAAAACAAAGCCTAGAAGTTTCACATTTCTAACGAAATTTTACACATATCTGAGTAAGATGAGTAATAATCCCAGAAAACATGTAAGTCTATCACTTTAAGGCTTTACAAGCACCTTCACTAGCATAAATCCACTTTCATTTTTATCAAGATGATCAGGCATGAATTTCAGGGTCATTTTTTAGGGAACATACCCTTCTAAAGGCAGTACGACAGCAGTACCCTGTTTAAAGGCTTTTTACTGTGGACAGTAGATAAACAAAACTATGAAGCATTCCTCCAATAGGCAGCTCGGATTACAGGCTGGAAAGTTTCTTTTCTTCCTGTTACAATATTCACCTGTACTGATGCTATTGGAAACCCACCAAGTCCTGATAGGTTGACAAGGCGGAAAAGCTTCTTTGTACACACCAGTAACATTTCTGATAGAACTTAAGCAATGCCTGTCAGCAGTCAGAAATTTTATATTAAAATACATTATGATCATAGAATCATAGAATGGTAAGGTTGGAAGGGACCTCAAGGATCATCTAGTTCCAACCCCCTGCCATAGGCAGGGACACCTCCCACTAGTACAGCTCACTCAAGGCCTCATCCAACCTGGCCTTGAACACATCCAGGGAGGGAGCATCCACAACCTCCCTGGGCAATCTGTTCCAGTGCCTCACCACCCTCACTGCAAAGAACTTCCTCCTAACATCCAGTCTAAATCTCCCCTCTGTCAGTTTAAGCCCATTGCCCCTTGTCCTGTCATTGCAGGACCTTGTAAATAATCCTTCCCCAGCCTTCCTGTAGGCCCCCTTCAGATACTGGAAGGCTACTATCAGGTCCCCTCGAAGCCTTCTCTTCTCCAGGCTGAAGAGCCCCAACTCTCTCAGCCTGTCCTCATAGGAGAGCTGCTCCAGCCCTCTGATCATCTTTGTGGCCCTCCTCTGGACCCGCTCCAACACTTCCATGTCCTTCCTGTGCTGAGGGTTCCAGAACTGCACACAGTACTCCAGGTGGGGTCTGACGAGAGCAGAGTAAAGGGGCAGAATCACCTCCCTTGCCCTGCTGGCCACGCTTCTCTTGATGCAGCCTAGGACTCGGTTGGCTGTCTGGGCTGCATGTGCACACTGCAGGCTCATGTTGAGCTTTTCATCAACCCAGACTCCAAGGTCCTTTTCCTCAGGGCTGCTCTCCAGCCATTCACCACCCAGCCTGTATTTGTGCTTGGGATTGTGCCTACCCAGGTGCAGGACCTTACACTTGGCCTTATTGAATTTCATCAGGTTGGCCTGGGCCCACCTCTCCAGCCTGTCCACGTCCCTCTGGATGGCATCCCTGCCCTCTAGCAAGTCGACTGTGCCACACAGCTTGGTGTCATCTGCAAACTTGCTGAGGGTGCACTCCATTCCTCTGTCCATGTCACTGACAAAGATGTTAAACAGCACTGGTCCCAGCACTGACCCCTGAGGGACACCACTTGTCACTGGTCTCCAGGTGGACATTGTGCCGTTGATCGCCACTCTCTGGGTTCGACCATCCAGCCAATTCCTTATCCAGCGAGTGGTCCACCCATCAAGTCCATGTTTTTCCAGTTTGGTGACCAGGATGTCATGTGGGACAGAGTCAAATGCCTTACTCAGGTCCAGGTAGATGACATCAGCTGCCCTTCCCTTGTCCACTGTCGCTGTGACTTCATCATAAAAAGCCACAAATGATAGATGCTACTAATATAATATGATTCCACAGTTGGGTTTGGGGTCTTTTAACTAAAACAATACAAAACATCATTGCCACAACAAAAACATAAAACAATTCCACAAACAACAGCAGCAAAAATAAACAAACCTCAAAACTATGTGAAAGTCATAGGAGTAAAACCAAAGGATAAATACTCACATGCTGCAAACATCATCAACCAAAGACATTGTCTGGTAAGACTGTGCCAATTACAACCCTTCGACAATATCTGCAAAGCTGAGTTTTCACTTCCCTCAAGTCTGCATTCTTTTAAACAGCCAAGACAGGAAAGAAGACACTACATAAATTAGGTTAAAAAAAAAAAAAAAGAGATAGACAAAAAAAACCCCAAAAACCAAACCNAGAGTCTTTTTTTCTTCTGTGGACTTGAACAGAAAAAAAAAAGCTATACATTACAGGTTGAGAGGGAATTACCCTTCAGAAAGCAACAGGTCATTTTTTAATTGAAAATTTGATAGTATGCAGGCCTCACAACTGTCTTTGTTAAAAGGAATGAAAAAACAGACATGACAGCATGTAACAGATTACAGTTCCTTGATGTCAGCAATGCAGAGTACCACAGAGACAGCAACAAGTGAACTCACTGTCCATTCTATCTGATTCCCATCAGTAAGTGGAAGACACGCACACGCAAAAACAAAGAGAATGAACTTTGCTTTCACAGGCCTGAGAATGTTCCTAAGGCTTCACTATAACCACATACAGCCATCTATTTATATTTTGGTATTATTTTTTGAAGAAACTTAGTAACAAAGTTCCACTCAGAGCGGAAGACAAAAAGGTAAGCATTTGTATATAGCAAACACAGCAAAAATACATGTTATTAATCAACTAATAAGACCTAATATGTTGTTAAGGGACACAGTTAAATGAAGAGGAAATACTTTCTGACACATCTGGCATCAAGAATGAGCTTTAGCTGATCTACTGTAATTAACATCGAAGAGGACACTTTATACCAGGGCGTATAAACAATAATTCATTAATATTAATGTTTATTGCATGATAGAAGTTTTAAATGTTCCAAATCTTGTTGGCTTTAATATGGCCTTAGACCTTCCTTCCTTAGGCTGAAGATGACATTAACAATTTTTAATGTAAGTATTTCAAAGTCATCCTGATCTTAACAAAAGTTACACTTTCCCGAAACAGTACAGTAAGTCATGTACAGCTGAATAAGTATGATTAGCAAAAAAAGCATTAATTAATAGTATTCAGTGAAAAGTCTTTCACAGATCAAAATTGTATTTTTGATGCCTCAGGAAAAAACCAATGAAAAATAACGACCTACCAAAAACTCTCCAAATTTCATCAACCACACACTTTTTAAACGTTCAGGGAAATGTAGAATTGTTTAAAAGCCATTAAAATCAACATACACTATTTGGATAAAATGTTAGGTATTTTACAGATGACAAAAACATAGTAACAATCAATTTAAAAAAAGAAAGAAATCTATATTCATGCAGCTTTCCTGTGTTAAAAGGTGGTTAATTAGTTTTTTTAAGAAGTAGTGTCATTCTATACTACTATGTGGAGATTTGGTTTATCCTCCATTAACTCATTAGCAGTAGGAATACCTGGAAAAAATGTTCAATGTTCATTCTAATGAGGCCCTGAAAAAGGGACTTCTGGAATAGCTTGCCTATACTGCAGTTAAGCACACTTTTAAAGACTTGTCCCTCTAAGAATACCACACTAAAGGGAATGGTTTTTTTCCCCCAGCATTACACAAATACTGTTCACCTATCTCTTTGTAACAAACTCACACAATGAAGCAGTGATACACTAAAAAACACGACACAGTACAGAAAGACTTCTTTAAAAAAAAAGGCAAGATGACTGTAGGTCGATTTATTAAAACAGTTTCTGAACAGGACCTTGGTCAGAGCAGGTGGAAAATTGATCAGAGGAAAACTACCATATGGTGACACATTGAAATCCCACAGGGAAATTAGCAGGATTTGAAGCACCATGGAAGTCTCAGCCCATTGAACCAATACAATTAACCTACAGTAAACCATCATCCTTTCTTTGGATTAATACTAAAGGAGGGTCCTTAGGACCTCCTTCCAGGGTGCAAAGTGGACAGACTACATTAAGCAGACAACTGTGCCCTCCAAATAACACCACACCTCAGCATCTAGATATTCTTGATCTTTACCTATTCCAAACAGTCTTTCAACCAATTAATCCTGATGCTCAAAATGTCTCACCGGTTTGGAGATAGTTTGCTACTCCTAGTCCCCATCTCATTATTGAGCCATTGTCAATTCCTGTTTTACTCCCTCTGCTCCATACTTTGGAAAAACAAAGGGCAAGCAGGAGACAACTGCCCTGTTTCTAAACCTCTCTCCACTCTACCTTTTTGTTCTACTTTCAGGTTGACACTACCTACATGCCCCTGTTGACATCCGTCACTAATTCTCTCCTCATTCCTGCTCCTTTGCACTTTTAACAGTCATTGTCCTTCACCCAAACTATTGAATCCATGTTGCTCATTCTCATGTCAATCACTCTCAGTCTCCATCCCATAAATAATAAAGATCTTTAGCTTTTTCTGGTGAGTGCTTTTGGGTTTCAAGTAAGTCATCCCACTTTTTCAAATTAGATAAATTCTATCTTCAAATCTCCAGCGCAGCAGAAGGCACTAAGATCTCAGGAGGTTCACTCTCAGTAGAGGGTTTTCTTAACTGAAAATTTAATCTACTGAATTAACATAAACTGAGCTTCCCAGATGTGCATAATTTGATGGGAAGACTTCCAAACCAATGGCAAAGGGCTCACCACAAAACTCAACAATTACTGTTGCTTCTTAAAACCTGTGTGATTTACTACTATTCAAAGGCTACAATACATAGCTGGTAGTTATGTCCAAAATTTACCATTTGAACAGAATAAACAAGTTTATATATATTAATACATTAATGTAGAAGCATTATATAAACACTATAAAGTATCTTAAAGGGGCCAAATGTTGTCAGCTGACATTGAGAGGGGGTAAAAAGACTATCAAACTGTTTAGGAGCAGTTTTAAGAGTTCATTTATTATGTCATAGCATGCAGCTTGATGACCCACCAGGTTTGGAGAAAAGATTCTGTTCCAATTACTGTACTAAAATACTTTGCACAGGTAAGCTAAATGTCTAAAATCTTGGAAAACAAAACTGGCATCAAGAATTTAGGTTTAACTAGCAGAAAAAGATAATTTGCTGCCTCATTTTATGTTTATCGGTTTTCCATCAAAAGAAATGAAGCTGGGCCAGAGACAGTTGAACAGGAATGAGGAAACACACTGATTGTCTGTTCACATGCTGTTTGGAAGAACAGTATGTTCGGATTTTACTGGGCAAAACATTTATTCAAGTTTCAGCACTTGAAAAACATCTGATCTGAATGATATTCAGCAGTGGCAGCAGAATCTAAAGAGTAAAGAGCATTTAAGTCTCAAAAATTAAGGTAGTGGAAGTTTTACTACCCTCCTATAGTAATTGTGACACATTTATAATATACTTTATAACAATGACTTTAAAAATACATGTTTGTCTTTTAAGGGTTTCATACAATAAGTTATTCTATCAGCTGACTCTTCCTACAACCGAATTTCCCCCCCAAAAAAAATAAAAAAATTTAGCTCATCCATGATGCAATTCTGTATTTTGAGATTTTTAAAGAAGCAACCTTCTCAGGAGCAGTGGCAAGTTTTAGTTAATGATTATACAACTCCTAAGTAAACATAAAATTCTTACTAAATTACATAGACACACCTAAGTAAGTTTTGGGGAGTTGTTTGTTAGTTTGCCTGGGTTTTTTCCACCAGTAACACCTCAAAGACACACTGGATTTTACAGATAAAAGACATTATATAAAAACAAATATTTGATTAGATATGATGTCCATAAAAATGCTTCTATGTCATTTTTTTTACTCTAATTAGCTCCATACTGTAAACAGATGAACAATGTAGCAGAACTTTGAGTCTTCGTGATTCTTTGGGACGGAGATTATATGATACTTAGAAAATATTGCATATGGTCACTGCACTTGCACTTTCTAGTGGTAGTAAGAATGCTGAAAACATACATTAAAAAAAAATACTACAAAATAAATATACCAAAAAAATATACAATATACACAAAAAAAATACTAAAAAAAAAAAAAACCAATGTAAGCAAAACAGAAGATCCTAAGACATGTTGAAGCCATGCTAGGTCTCACAATAGCCAAGGCCTCAGAGAGATGTACATTTCTATCTCTATAGATTAATTTGCATCAAATAGTACTTACAGAATTTTATTTAATGCACTGTACTCATGTCTACTAACAGCAGGCAGGTATAAGAACAATAGTTATTAAATTTATTGCTCCAATGTCCCTTCAAAAGTCCCAAAGCCATCTCAAAAAAAAAAAAAACAAAAAAAACCCCCCACCCCTTTCCTTTACTAAAACCAGAGTGATGATGCAAACTAATTCTTTGATCTATTATCTATTTGAAAGTACTGAGCTAAATGCAGACAGTAATTGCTGACAAATCCCAGTAGTAAACAAACCAGTTTCGCATTTTACGTATTATCAAGAGGCTACAGAATTAATGGTTACAGCCAAAGAAATGTTGACACAGTTGCAGATTGAGCCTTAACATGCTGATCATGTTAAAATACTGCACAAGAAAGATTTTTCCACTTTGTAAAAAGCCAGACTGTTTACATGCGTAAGTGGCTAGAGACCTTATTGTCTGTGTGTGGTCTTTATATTCATGGTTATGATACTGAAATGTTAAGAGAAGCTGCATGAAATAGCCCATTATGCTTACAATGAATGCCAGACTGCCAATATTAGAAGCACTGAGATTTAAGTTTCTTAAAACAAGCATTATGGCATACACATACCTACATCTTTACTCCGTTTTAGAAAAGTAAATAATAAATAAATCGAAGCAAAGCTTTTGCAGAAGTAACTGAGGAGTTGTATTTCACAAAAAAAAATAAATTTTTTTTTCTTCCCTTTACAGTGTTTAGAAAGGATAAAAATTTGGGAGAAAAATAAAAATCAAGACATTAAAAATAACAAAAATCACCATTAAAAACCAAGACATTCTGAAGCTATGGTAACTTCATTTGTATTCTGTTATTACATAAAATGTGTTGTATTATTCTCATTTTTGTTACAACTGTAACTGTTTCATCACAGCTCTTGTACATCTTAAATCTCTAATACGCTGACTTATAGCACATACTTTTTTCCTGCACAGAATGTAGATCAAATTTTGCTGTAAATTCCTGTTGCTACTTTAGTTAGAAATTGCTGAATCACTGCAAAGTTCTATGCAGCTGTTTGTATTTTTTAATGTTATTTATTAGAAACTGAAGGCCTACTGCTCTTAGCTTTCTCAGGAGAGCACTATGAAAAGCACATGCAAGCTATCTGCATGCCCACTCGTAGCTTTACCATTCATACACTGCTATGTAAAGGTTGCCATAGCTAATGTATATCAAGTTGTCCCTTCATCTCATTCCACATTTAGTGCAAGACATTAAAAAAAAAAAATCAGATTAAAACAAAACCATGTTTTCTTCAATCACTCAGTAAAAGACTTCTCAGTAATTCTAATTGAGATTTCCTCTTACAGGCAGTAATAGAAAGCAGGAGCTATCACCTTTTCACCATCCACATATCACATGAGAGCCCCACTACCACTGGCTGCAGTATCTAAGATCTCACTGAAAAAAGACAGATTTAAAAGCATAAGATGTTAACAGGAATGCAAGTGTAAAAAGGTCAGAGAGATTTCAGGTTCTCTTTGCCTTTTTTTTTTTTTTTTTTTTTTTTTTTTTTTTCCCCCTAATGCTTATTTCCATAGATGAGAAATTGCCTGTTCGGTTCTCAATATGCTTACATCGTAGCAATATTTTTAATGTATGCATGGAAACTGAGGTTCTTCAAAATAGTTTCTTATCTAAAATTACAGGATTAAAGTTACAAGAGAAAAATTCAGAGATATAATGGCTGCACAGAATGAACACTGTGAGACCATTCTAATTGCATTTGGGACACACATGCCTCCCGAGGTTGTGTTTCTGTTTCTTAAGCATTTAAGAAAAATAAACATGTTACCTAAAGTATTTAAATGTATACTTCCCCAATTAGAGAAATGATCAACTCATTAGAAAAGAAACATGTATGAAGGGTAATTCACTATGAAAACAAACAGTAAATTACCCTTGAAAGGGGTTCTTGAGTTTCGTCAAAGGAAGCTGTACAACTGTAACCAGGCAGAATTGAACTGAACTGCAAGTCTTAAAATTCTAGAATCTTTCTGGTTGGAAAAGATCTTTCGGATCATCAAGTCCAACCATCATCTAACTGCCAAATCCGGTCCCTTGGCACCACATCTATCCATCAACCCCCTCCCTGGGCAGCCCATTTCAGTACTTGAAAACTATTTCAGTTAAGAAATTTCTTCATGCATCTCAACACAGATTCACTAACCAAATCCCTGTTTTGAAGAGGAGAAATAGCTAACTAAACCACACCAGGGAGGAACAAACCAAGCTGCATTACTCTATCTCTACCCCTATACCCATCAATCGGATGGAATTTAAGTGTTCAAGATCAGGTAGGGCAGAGATTTGAGTAGCCTATAGTGGAAGGTGTCCTTGCCCATGGAGGTGGGGAAGGGTGGAACCAGATGTCTCAAGGTGCCTTCCAAGGCAAGCCATACAATCATGAACAGCAGAGTATGTTTAGCGCGCAGGCCCCCGCACCGCGCAGCGCAGCTGCGGGCAGGGGCAGCCACAGCCGCTGTCCGAGCTGGGCCTGGTGCTGAAGCCTCCCCGTTCCGGCGGGGTCACAGCCACCGCACCCACGGCCCGAGAGCCAGCTCCTCCAAAGCAGACAGCCTTCGCTTCAGTGCCTGCTGCTTTCCACCACTGGCCAGCCACGCAAACCTCATCCCACTGAACTTCAGCGTGCATCACAGGAGGAGTGCAAGAACCGTATCTCGCCACCACTGGACTTTCTAATGATTGTTTTTCAGCTAAATAAAGCTTCACACTGGGCAGCTATTCAGTGTGGAATTGTTTGTGTACAGCTTTTGCTGTAGCATAGACATTTTCATGGATAGGTTGAAGGCAGATGTATACAACAAAGAAAGGTCTGGGAAGCTGTTTGTATAGTGCCAGACTGCCAAAGTCTGCTGTGGAATTCGTAGCAGGATGCTCCAGAATACACAAGTATTCCACGACAGACTTTATTTCTGTTTAGGCAGCAGCTGCATCACTCCAATTCCATTGCCTGTTCATGTGCTGTCTGTTCCTTAACTTATTAATGGTACATGATTTCATTTTCATCTTTTTAATTGACACTTTACCTTCCATTTAAAAAGTTTAAACATACACCCCTGCTATTCAACAGCAGTTACATAGGTGAAAACTTATCCCAAAGTTGCTCCTCTGAGAGGACACCGACCTTCCACAGTACAGTGGAAGCTCCTAACTCTGCCACTTTCCATTTTACTCTGCCTTCCCCTAGTTCTGTCCCATTTGTACATCTCTAAATGGTGCTTTTATAAACATGAAAATAGAGGCAAGGGAGATGTTTGTTGCTGAGAACAAGCTCATACAGAACAGAAAAGGTTCCTCATTTTGTGGAGATGTCTGGAATCCTCACTTACAGAGTGGAACCTCCACCACACAGCCCACAACAGAACCACCATGTGGAAAACACCATGCTGGTTTTGACCACACTAGAAGATAACAGCAACACATTTAAATTACATTATATTTTAATAGATTTAGACTGATGTCTTCTTTCTTTAAACGTGTAGCACACTGACATTTGAAGACGTTCACACTATTTCTGAAAAGACAAGAGAACTAATTCAAACATCTTGAGGATCACTGAACTGATTTGCAGATGGCCAAACTAGAGAAACGAGGGTGCCACTTGCCAATCAAGGTCTAACCACTAAATCTGTGTGGCAATTCAAAGAGAAAAAAATAGTATTGCAGAATCAAGTGCCAATATGATGACAACCAGCAACAGCAGAGGAGATTTTTTTTACATGGGCACTTCTAGAAAGTAGATGTTCACAGTGGATGAGCATACTCTCTTAAATATTATTCTATTGTCTATTCTGAAACTACCACTTGCATTATTTTAAAGTCACTAGTATCTATGGAGATAAAGTCTAGTGTGAAGGACACAACCATTTCTTACACGGAACAGAAATACTCGGGAGGATCCAAGTTGAAGTTATTCCAGGAACACCTGCTTTTTTTTTTAAAATTGTGGGCTTCACTTTCAACTTTTCATGTGTTAGCCTTACTGCTATCATCTAAAGTGTTTGTAAATTCACTGAGACATGGATTGTGACTATGTGAAAGTTTAAAACCCAGCAAAATAAGAACCAGAGACCACAAAAGGAATAACTTTCCAAGTTTGTTTTCTAGTACTGAAGTTTACCTGATTAGGTAGACAATGCAATACAGCACTGCTGGTTATTACTCTCCTTCCTATTTTCGTACTACAGGAACGTCAAAATAAAGAAAGGAAAGTTATATACTGCATGACCCTACCAACTGTCAAACCCTAGGATCCTGGCATTGAACAGATGCTCTTTAATGGCCCAAGACTTAGCTTTCTCCCTACAATTTAGTTCAACAAATATTTCATGTTCAGAGATACATGTTCCTCTTCTATCAGCCTTTATCTGTATGATACAACGCAGGATAAACCACAACTATGTATATTTGGTTAATTATGAGTGCTATTAAATTACTGGTATATTCAATGAACAAAGATGATCTGCTGAGTTTGAAACTGGAGAATATTGGCTTGAACGTGAAAGGTTGTATTTAACTGTATCTTACATAAACTACTACTTCCTGGAAACTAAGTGGGGCTGTGCAAAGTGAATCTGGCACATGGAACAGAGCTTAGTTTAGTGATTGCACAGTTTTTTAGAGTAAAATGAGGACAGAATAATCAACAATATGAAAATTCCAAGAAAACGTTCTGTGCCTGTATCATATTTTGTTATAGAAACCAATTATACTCTTCCATTCTTCCTCACTTCTGCTCTCTTCTCACTCTCCCTCAAGACTAACTCATCTTTAACAAGCACTTGAAGCAGTATCTTTTCAGCAGTTGTCCCCTTGAATGCTATTTCATATGTACATGGCAAGTTATACAGAAAAAGGAATAAAACAAATAAGCAGTGGAACTTAGAATCATAGAATCATAGAATGGTAAGGTTGGAAGGGACCTCAAGGATCATCTAGTTCCAACCCCCTGCCATAGGCAGGGACACCTCCCACTAGTACAGCTCACTCAAGGCCTCATCCAATCTGGCCTTGAACACATCCAGGGAGGGAGCATCCACAACCTCCCTGGGCAACCTGTTCCAGTGCCTCACCACCCTTACTGTAAAGAACTTCCTCCTAACATCTAGTCTAAATCTCCCCTCTGCCAGTTTAAACCCATTGCCCCTTGTCCTGTCATTGCAGGACCTTGTAAATAATCCTTCCCCAGCCTTCCTGTAGGCCCCCTTCAGATACTGGAAGGCTACTATCAGGTCCCCTCGAAGCCTTCTCTTCTCCAGGCTGAAGAGCCCCAACTCCCTCAGCCTGTCCTCATAGGAGAGCTGCT
>VWZE01018476.1:187-12689 GCA_013396675.1 Eubucco bourcierii
TTTTTTTTAAATTACATCACCTAATTAACTGGAATCTGTCCCTATCTTTGTCTAGTCTTTTGCATAATTTGAGCTATTTCAGCTACGTACCAAACATTTGAAAGTGAAACTTCTGCTTACACTTTCAGGGTTCTGGTTGATTAAATTGTTATTTGACAACTGAGTTGAGCATTGCTATGTCTGAAAAAATCCTGTTGTCCGAGGTTAAATGTAGGTGGCAGCAACAGATTCAGAAAAGCTTCTGAAAGAATTACTGCAATAACCTGGGAATGAGGTTCGTTTAAACAGACTAGTCTGAGTTTAAGCCATTCTATTCACACCATATTCAACATAGCTCTAGAGAAACTTTAGTACAGAGAAGTAAGTACCGATATCATGTTTAAGTCAGTAACAAATTGAACAGAAGAGAAACAGAGGTGAAAACAGATTTAAGCTTAACATGCCATGTAAGTCCTCAGTCAGGTCATTCAAATAAAGGCAGGAAAATTTCTGGTGTTTCCAATAAACATTAAAAAATAAACCAAACCAAAACAATTCTGCAGAATGTATTTTGTCAAAATTAAATACAACGCTTAAAAATTTTAGATAAAACAAGTTTCTACGCAATGCTTGGACAAGTGTAGATGCCAGATTTTGAAGGAAAAAGTGCTGATGTCTTTTCATGAGTCAAACTCCACAGACACATGAGTATGAGAGATATGGTGGGGCAAGAACCTCCCAGAGCAACTCTGCACAAAAATAGAAACACAAAGCATTTGTCTACCACTTCTGCCACGGTTTTGCCTTTCCTCTGTTGCACCTCTGAAATCCCTTAATACTTCATTCTGTGTCACATAGATAGGACTCATCTCTCCCAGAAGTCTTTGAATCTCTTGATAAGCTTATACGTTGGACTCAGATACATGTGCTAGAAAATAAGCAAAATTAGTTAAGGGCATTGAACTTGAAAACAGTGAATTGAGTTACTTTTTCCACTCAAGTATTAGGGGACAAAAAACCCAAAAGAAACAAACAAAAAAACCCACCCAAAAAAAAAAAAAAAAAAAAACCAACCTTGTAAGAGTATCTTTTCATCTCCTCCCATGGAAAAATTTTCAGAAATATTTTGACTAGGTGATAAATACTTCTAGAAAATGAGTAAGTATCCAGTTATGTGCACTAAAAACATGATACCAAGAGTTACTGTCCTTCACAAACAGCAGCATGGACCTTAAAGTGTTTTGTGAAATTAGTAAGTTGGGGGGTTTTTTTGACACATATAACTGAGAAACCTGTTCTTTTGAGATCTCTTTTGTAAAATCAGAGTAACATTTACCACATAAAATCATTTGTGGTAAGGCTTTTTATTTTCAGTCCTGAACAAAAGCTATATTATTTGTAACTGTGTTTGGTACATCAGCATAGCTTACTGCTTACTTCTGCTCTTATAGTAAAACAGAGAGGGAAATTATTTTTCTGAAAGTCATATACTTTATGGAACTAGTCAAAGAACTTCCTGCCATCTCAACACTCTGAGAGAGAAATTGTCACCTTGACCATATCAACCACTTGCATTTTGATGGTATGCTACAACCAGATAATTTTTTGTAAACCTTGAACAGACGCTCTGAATCACTGTTAGTCCACCAAGACCTACCATCACTGTGTTTTGGTGATGTGCTGGTTTGAGGCTAATTGGAATATTTTACTGAGAGAAATTAAATCCTTCACTGTGAGAAGAAAGAAAAATGACTGTAACCTATGTCACTCATTCTTCTGCTGAGAGACACAAATAGTGAAAACATAGATAAGGCACTCACTTCTCACACACTTAGTTCTCTGATCTTCTCTCTGTGGCTGATTGCATCTTAGTTTGGCTCCTTTTGCATGAGAACCTATGTAATCTAATCCAATGTAACCCTTTCCCTATAACTTTCTTGTCGTCTTCTTGACATCTTACCTCAGATTTCTGCAGATTTATCATGTGAGCTATACAGAGATTGGTCTAGTTATTTCTGAGGGGAGGGAAAGAAATGTTGGGGGGGAAGGTTGGTCAGGAGCCTTCTGGTGGGCAGTCTGACTGTTTCAGGAGGTATTTGTGGTTTTGTGTTACTTTTAAATTGTATGCAACTGTAAATATCTGTGTGTATTGTATGTGTGTGTGTGTGTGTATATATATATATATATATATATATATATATATATGCTTGTAAGTTGTGTTATGCTGTAAATAAAGATTCCTTAACTTTCAGCCAACTGAGTTGAGTCTGGTAAATCTGGGGGGAGGAGAGGGTAATTTCCAAACCACTATAGGTGCATTGTGTTCCTGCACTGTGATCAGGATGCAGATCTCTGATAGGACCAGGCAACATTTCACTTTACAATGTGTGTGATGTCCTGAAATTTGATAGGCTACATTTTGCCTTCAGCAACTCTTTCTTTCTATTGTTTTTACAAAATGAATAGTGTTTCCTCAGCAGTCCTTTGGCATCTACTTTCTAAACCTCTAGCCACTTTGCCTGATGCACAATTTGTAATTTTTGCTGGAATCACAAGATTATACCTGTCAAATTACTTACCCACCATTCTGTCTTTCTGTCACTATCAGACTGGGCATCACTTTGTGTGAAGGCAATCATATCTACAGGTGTATTATCCTGCTCAGAGGCTTTACCAATTATAGAACATTTATCACTATACTCTTCTAAGATTCATTACAGACCCAGAAGTTTCCTGAGACCTACTCAATATACCCCTAACAGAATTCATTACATAAATCTGTATTAACATCTGGTATAAGCATGTCTAACTTCTAAAAAAAGTAGTTTTACAAAAGGATAATTTACAACTAGTGCAAAGACTCCTTACGATAATTGAACTGTGGATATTTCAGTACAGTAGATTCTGTCTTGTATATCAAGGTTAATACTTTAAAAGGACATTTTTAAGTATTAAAGTATTTAAATATATTTTAAGTTAATACTTTAAAAGGACATTCTCTCTTGTCATGCTGTCAGGAGTGGTAATATAGCAAATTTATATTGTTCTGGCTGCTTCTGAAAAATTAATTTGTCTACACCATAATTTTGTCATTTACAGGTAGACAGCAAAAATTATTATTTCAGTTTAATTCCTCTCCTGGATTTGTTTTTCATATTATGGTCTTGAAATTGTGTCCTCAAAGATGTGCATAAAGCTGTCCACATACCTGAAATGGTTAGAATGAAAAGGAATCAGAAGTCAGCTAAATGGGCATGAATAAATTACCAACTATCAATACAGTCTGCCATATCATGTGCAACTGTCTTGACTTCTATTGTCATTATCGCTCTTTAATTATTTGGTGCACAGCATTTGAGACAAGATATTGCTGTGCCAACCACTGCATATACAAACTTGTGCACATATGCACGCACAAAAGCATGCATGGAACTTATCTCTAGGTTCTTTGCAGTTTAGGTGTTGGCTTCTGTAGCCATTCATTATCCTCTTCATCCATTCCACTAATCACAATGCACTTCAAAGGACAGATACAAAATCAGGGCTTAATGAGAAAAACTTAATTTTACAGGAAATCAATCTGGACATCATGAAAAAAACCCTTGAACCTTTACTGCATGTAACTATCCACGTAGAAAACACATGAGCAGCCTAAAATAGTGTTCTTTCTTCATAGCTGAGTCATCAGTGCAGCAATGAAATAGATCACCGTATTGACCCCGCTGCATCACTCTCTTCATCTTAGGCAGTCTTCTTGCCAGATACCTCTTTAACAATAACTACATCCTCATCTAATTACACAATAGCACAGCCAGAAATAATAATTGCCTGGCTTTCTGTCCACTAATTTTGAAGGTAGCATGGCATGGAAAGCGGAGGTTCAGTCCAGTTTTTCAGTGGAAAATTATGAACCTTCTGACTCTGTCATAAATTTTCTCAGCCTAAGAGAATTCAACTTGTTGATGACATCCCTCTTCTGATGCAGTTTCTACATAAGCCTCTCTGCCTCTTCTCCATCAATGCCAGAGTTTGGCTTCGGAAGATTGAAAATACTAACCAGTAACTCTGGGTCCTGTGGGATCACCTCCGTCTCTGAGTTACCCTCCCTGATCACTGGAAATATGTTGTCATAATCATGGTCCTGTTGTACTGTAGGAGTTGTCTCACTGATGAACGATCATTTTGATCTGCAATTTCCCTATCCCTTGGGAATATTACTCACTCTCACCACCATGTACTGGGCATTCAAATTCCAAGCATCATGACCCTGGAGCCAGTCTGACTTTTTGGCTCTCCTGTCATACCAAAGAGATGTCTCAAAAACAGAACAGATAATGTTTTAGCTACATAGAGAACACAAGTTTTGTGATCACTGAAGTTATGAGGCACAAAGTGTACTGATAAAAAGCAATAAATATGTAAGTATCACTGAAGGAAAATCCTATGAAGTTCAGTCATAGAATAATAGAATCATAGAATGGTAAGGTTGGAAGGGACCTCAAGGTTCATCTAGTTCCAACACCCTGCCACAGGCAGGGACACCTCCCACTAGTACAGGTTACTCAAGGCCTCGTCCAACCTGGCCTAGAACACCTCCAGGGAGGGAGCATCCACAACTTCCCTGGGCAAGCTGTTACAGTGCCTCACCAGTCACACCTTTGGAAATCAGAGAGTTTATGTTTATTCATTTTTTCACATAAATAGCCATCAAGAATGCAAAAAATCTAGTAGACAACTACAAAAAATAAACAAAGCCCTCTAGTTGATTAATTCATTAAATACTCAAGTTTCACATGCAGTGATTCTTATTAACACACTCCAAAGCAGCTGTTACTGTCACATAATAAATCTGTACATGAACCAGTCTATGCATCCCACAGAATTCTAAATTTGTAATTCAAGTAATGATAATTCTATCAAGTACAAAGCAGTCATTGAAAGGCCTGATGTGAAAACAAAAGCAAGATCTGCTAAAACTTAATGTTGGTTTCTGCAATTTACAAATGGGCAATTTATTGCCATCTGTCTTGACCACAAGTTCTAGGACACAGAACTGGTTGGAAGTGGTTTTTGAATGCAGCACATGGCACATGAATGATAGCACTGCTTGAGCTGACCTGGGCATACTGACTAGAGAAGCCCAAAATCCCCATCAATGGTCTTGATTTTCTCTTTATTACTCCACTGTTCTCTTTAACCTGTTGACCTGTAGGTGGTAGTTTTCGTGTCCAATTACATGGTATTAAGTGGAATAATTTTCACCCTATAGAGCATCATTTGTTTTTCAAATTGTTAGGCTTGATGTTTCCACTACTCATCTAACAAATATGAAGGAAATCTCTGTGACGGTTTGGGAGTTCCCCGCCTCCCACACTTTGTAAGACACCCAGACCAGAACTCAGCCATCTGGAAGTTAAAAGATGGAGTTATATTTACAGTTCAGCACAATGTACAAGCAGATATATACATTATATAGAGGAATATTTACAGAAATATACAAGTTAAAGGTAATGCAGAAACACAACATCCCTCCCAGTAATCAGACACCCCAGGAGGGGCTCCCAACCACCCTTCCACCTTCTCCCCACCCCTATACTTTACCCCAAGGTTTGCCTTACACGCAAGGGGAGTTTGGAGGATTGTGGGTAGTGAGGTTACTCGGCAGAGAGGAGGAAGCCAGAAGCTAGACTACCCAAGACACTGTGACCAAGAGACTGACTGCAAGCCCGAGTGGCTTACCTTTGTTTTGTATTCTTTTCTTAAACATCTCAGCAAGCCTATGAGTGAAGTAGTCATCACCATTGTTTCCTTTTCACAGCCTATAATATAATTTTCTCTATTAAAATATTCCAATTAGCCTCAAACCAGCACAGTCTCAAAACGAGAGCAACAACTGCACCATGTAGAATAGAGCCTTTAACTTTACCACACGAAAGGGAGAAATCTCTTTAAACATCAGACTTAAAAAACCCCAATAAACAACTCCCCCATCCACCTCCACCCCACACAATAAGCCCCCCAACAAACAAACAACAACAACAAAACAAACCAAAACTGAACCCACAATTAAACAGTTAAAACCCCCAAAGAACTGAAACTCAGATCATATTTTGACTACCAGGATTTTAAAAAGTTATTTATTTATTTTTAAGATACTATGGAGCAGGAAATGCTATGAGCTTTCAAAACTAGATCCAACCTCCTGCCATAGAGAGGAACACCTCCCACTAGTACAGGTCACTCAAGGCCTCATCCAACCTGGCCTTGAACACCTCCAGAGAGGGAGCATCCACAATCTCCCTGGGTAACCTGTTCCAGTGCCTTACCACTCTCACTGTAAAGAACTTCCTCCTAACATCCAGTCTAAATCTCCCCTCTGCCAGTTTAAACCCATTGCTCCTTGTCCTGTCATTACAAGACCTTGTAAATAGTCCTTCCCCAGCTTTCCTGTAGACCCCCTTCAGATATTGGAAGGTCTCCTTGAAGCCTTCTCTTCTCCAGGCTGAAGAGCCCAAATTCTCTTAGTCTGTCCTCATAGCAGAGGTTGTCCAGCCCTTTGATCATCTTCATGGCCCTCCTCTGGACCCGCTCCAACACTTCTATGCCCTTCCTGTGCTAGGGGCTCCAGAACTGCACACAGTACTCCAGGTGGGGTCTGACGAGAGCAGATTAAAGGGGCAGAATGCCCTCCCTTGCCCTGCTGCCCACGCTGCTCTTGATGCAGGTCTTGATCAGGTGACAGAACAATAGGAAATGGCTTCAGGATGCACCAGAGGATGTTTAGATTGTATATTAGGAAAAAAGTCTTTACTGAAAGAGTGCTCATGCATTGGAAATAGGCTGCCCAGAGAAGTGGATAAGTTACCATCCCTGGAGGTGCTCAAGAAATGTGTGGACGCTCCACTTCACATTTAATGGTCATGGTAGTTTTAGGTTGACAGTTGGACTTGATGATCCTAGAGGTCTTTTCCAACCACAAAAATTTGATGACTTTTTTCTTCAATGGAAATTAACACGATTAACACGTTTGCAATTACTGTGTCTTTAGAGGACTAGAAATGAGGCCTAACAAAGACTTCCATTGCCTACATGGATCAGATCTAACCTTTCTAAAAAGGCTGAATAAGTATCAAGATATTTTATTTATATGCTTGAATGATGCTTTACATCAGTTTATTTTTATGTTCAGTTCTAAAAAAACAGTAGTTGAAGTAATCTAATCTATTTGGCATCATTTTGGAAAGTATAAAACAGCTAAACCAAAGCCAAAGATGGCTTCTGACTAATTAACTCCTTCTCAATGCTTTGAAGGACAGGCATGCCTGTGATTCATCACCTGCTTTAAAAACATTAATAAGACTTATTGTATGGTGTAAGCTATTAGTGCAACATTACTTTAGTTGTCTATTGGATGAGTTATTGTACTTTCCATTTCATCCACACCATGTTCTGAAAATAGCCATCACATGTCCCTACAGTTAAAATGATCATATTTTTTCCTACTACAATAACTCATTATTCACTGGAAAGTGTTTCTGATGGATAATAATAAACGCAGAAATTTAACCAGATTATTTTAAAATCATGTAAACATCACCAAAGGAAGTACTCATAACTTAAATGTTAAAATGTAGTGTCAATTCGTCAGTAAAAAAAAATTAATAATGATAATGCTTTTCACTGTGTTTAAGATGCTGTGAGAAAAAACAGGTGTTAGAGATGCTTCTAAAATAATGGCTGTTATGATTGTTTTTAAAATGTTTCAGTTAAAATTAGCAGACATTGTGTTTTTGAGAAATTGTTCGTTATTAATCAAAAAAAAAAAAGGGATGTGTAGAGGGAGGGAAGGAGGTAGGAAACAGAAGTTAATTGCAGCTAAAGGCAGAGTATCAAAACAAACTTTTCCAAATATGAGTTTAAAATTACAGACAATTTCCCCTTAATTAGCCATGATCCAGACAGCATCTGTATTTAATGGAAGATAAATGCTGGAATTAATACATTTTCCAGAGGTTACTCTGTTATTTGTGAAGTTGTGTATTTTAGAGTATGTAGTAACAGAAACTCTGGAGCAGATGCAGAAATCCCAACGAATGATCATAGAAAATTAAACGAGTGAGATCTGGAGAATACCAACAGAGGAGGACAAAGCAAGGAAAGACTTTGCTGTCCATTCTGTTATCAGAATTAGAAGGATAACAATCCCAGAAGTAAAAATCAAAGAAAATCCAACCAGAAGACAAAGAAAGATCTGAAGGGAAGAGTGCAGAAAAGGGGAACCTTTCTTCTGGTCTTTCATTAGTAACCTTAATTAGAACTGCTACAGCTGAATGGGAAAAGAAGAAATCAGGCTAAGACAGTTCAGCAGAAAGGTCAGTTAAAAGCCATCATGTTTACCACTGTTTTTTTCACATAGCCACAGGTTAAGTGTGAAGATTCAGTGAACAAGGACTGCAGAGTGTGGTCACATTTGGCAAATTGGAGTTAGTGTTTCACATCTTTCCTGGGAAATGTGAGTCACCTGTCTTAAGGTGACATTTCTCTTCTTAAGAAACTAATGTAAGCAATTGTCTTCTTCAGCTGCTAATCTAAACACTTTAATGAATGATGTTTCTCTTCCTGCTTTGGTTTTAATTTTAGTTCATAGATCTAGCACCTGACAACACTTGATCTTTTCCCTGAAAGCTTAGAAGAATTCCTTCGTTAATCAATAAAATTGCAACAAAATTCATATGGATCAGAAAACTGATCTGTTACATTTTCCGTATTCGGACTGGCACTTTTTGTGCTGTCACCTTCAGAGTTAAAACTTGACTCTATAGACACATAGAGACAGAAGGAGCTCATTATAGCCAGATTTCCAGTCTCAACTTGTCTGAATAAAATACAGAGCAAATAGAATACTATGGGTAGCATCAGGTTTTATGCTATCAGTTTAGGCTACTATGGTAGAGGTGACTTCAAATAGCACAATACACATTGAGTCAGGGACAGGTGGCCATTATTTTAAACCATATGAAGGACACCCAAACCAAAGATGAATCACAGGCAAGGTTATAACCTTCTTATAACCTCTTTAGAACTTTATATTTCATAGACTTAGCTGAGGTTACCCTACTGAATGATCCTACTCAATGACCACAAAATACCTTTCAAAAACTTCCATCATTGATCTAAGAACTATTACTTATCATCACTTATCTATTAATTAAACAAATTGAACACTAATACAGTTAGTTTTAAGCCACCTCTCAAACCTGTGCCAAACTGCTTGGTTTGTCTGACCAAATCTGGGTATGGTCAGTCTCCAACACAGCAAGACTTCATTGAAATACTTCAGGACATCAGCTGCAAACCAACATTTTACACTTTTATATAACAGGAAAACATAATTAATATGAACTAGAGTGAAGTTCTAAAACAGTTATAACTACAGAAATCTTAATCTTACTTTAAAACAATGCTAGAAAAGAATACTACTAGACCATTATTTCTGTTCAATTACTGATTCAGAAAGCTTTTTAATAAGAATTCTTTAGAAACTTATTGAGGATATAACTGTACAGAAATGCAAGAGAGGTAGAATGTTCATCACTACTTTGGACATACTTTTCTCTGGGTTTTACTTGCTGCTTATATTTTTTTTTTCCTTACTTACACTTTTTTAGTTATTCTTTCCCATTCCTGGTTTTTTTTTTTTTTTCCACAAATATCCATAGGTTTGCTTTATTCTTCACCTGGTTTCTTTGGTCAGTTATACCCAGAACTTACCTTTACCCAAAATCACACTCTTATATACTATTTCATACTTGCTTACCCAGCTCAGCCTTCAGTACCACTGTGGAAAGAACACCTCAGATGTTTGTGATGGGTAGGATTCTGCACAACTGTGCTGGTTTGAGGCTAATTGGTATATTTTAATACAGAAAATTATATTATAGGCTGTGAAAAGGAACCAATGGTGATGTCTACTTCACTCATAGGCTTACTGAGATGTTTAAGAACTCAAAACATAGGCAAGTCAGTCTCTTGAGCACAGTGTCTTAGTCTAGTAGTTTCTCGCTTTTTCTCCTCTCTGCTGAGTACTATCACTAACTACTTTTCTTCTAACCACCACCACCACCCTCCCCCCAGCCGATCCTCCAAGCTCACCGTGCACGTGAGGCAAACTTTGGGGTAAGGTACAGGGGTGGGGAGAAGGTGGAAGGGTGGTTGGGAGCTCCTCCTAGGGTCTCTGATTTCTGAGGGGTGTTGTGTTTCTGTATTACCTTTAACTTGTACATTTCTGTAACTATTCCTGTATATAGTGTATATATCTGCTTGTCTGAGTTCTAGTCTGGGTCAGTCTGGGTCATTTTACAAAGTGGGGGGGGGGGGTGGGGGGGAAATCCCAAACCATCAACAACTGAAAGGAGCTTAAATCAGGCCTTCAGTGCAACTCTGTGATCCGTTGCATTTCCTGTTGCTCCAGTTTGCAATACTAAGGACAGGATGAGTTTTTTCCTGTGCGCATTGCATCTAGGGTACTCCTGGTGAGACAGGACTGCCATAATGCACTCTGAACTTTCTCAGTCTAAACCAAAGTGAGTGGATGCAGGATTCATTGTTAGCTGCTGCTAACAGTAAAACGATAATTTGAGATTCTTTCATTTGGGTTTCTTTCCACATCAGCAAAACCAGGTTCCTGCAATAACAGCCTCTGGTAATATAGCAATGTTCCAAAGAAGGATTAGAGAGAGTTGTTAAATGTTAAGCAATAGCAGAAAAGGACAATTTTTTTTCTCTAGTCCATTAAGCTCCCTTTTCTGCATAAATTAATTTTGGTCAAAGATTTAAAATACTGTGAGCACTCTGTGCTCAAATGGGCATTATCACCATTCTCTGCCTCCTCCACATCCATTATTTTTTTGTGAGGTAGAGATGCTTTGTTCATCCACTTTTTAAAGCTACTGAAATGTAATGCTGTAGGATTAAAATTGTGCTATTGACATTCTTGAAGGAAATCTCCAACTTTTTTTATTTCTAGTAAAGTGAGTTTATAAAGGTTCATAGCACATTCCTATAATGGAAAATTAAAACCATACTTAAAACAAAACAAAACCACTTTCTACAGACTCAAGTTTTTCTTTGAATGACTTACTCCAAACTCCAACAGACTGAAAGCTAGGAAGCCTCTGCCATTTGTTTTCAAAACCAGGTAGAACCTAAGTGCAAGAGACTCACGCATTACGATACAAAATGTTTCTCCACTTTCAGCAATGTGCTTTGTACTCTTTGTACTGCTTTTTGTTTATGTGCTCAGCACCTCATGGATGCTTTAGGAAAACTATGATGTTGAACGTTATGGCTTTTTATCCTAGGCAAGAATATTACATTGCATACAACTAGTTTATTTACTTACAAAACCACAGTGGTTACCACAATTTTCATGTACGAACCTGATATTATTTTGTTCCAGTTTAATAATATGGCAATTACAAAAAGCTTACAGATAAAATTTGTTTAGGCAAATTATGTCTTAGATGAGGTGGCCTTAAGCTTTAATTATTTTATATTCAAGTTAAAAGATATATAGAAGACAAGATTAAGTGAGAAGCTTATGTGGTTAATTTCTAATTTTACTTGCATCCACAGCTTTAAAAGGTTGCTATTAGCTCAATTCTGTTATGATGACGTGAATCCTTCTCTCTGGTGTAGGACATTTCCCTCTGAATGATGGAAAATCTTTTTTTTTTTTGTGAATTAGGAGAGGATGAGCAAAAAAATCTCGTGGAAATCTGACCTTTTGGTTACCTTTATTAAAGAGACTACAGAGAGGCATGCTGCCAATAAACAACTCTTTTTTGGGTTCTATCCAAGAATAAAAAGCAACTTTAAACCACAATTTCCTTCAAATGGTAGATGGGAACTTTCATTTGAACAGCATTGTATGTGAAGCAATTTTGAACCTTTCATGAAAACTCTTTTCCAATAGAATTCTTGCTACAGATTGAGAGGAACACTGTGTATGTTCAAACCCCTTTCTATACGCAACACCTTCTGACTTAAAGAGAGTTTCATTTTTGAAGGATTTGCAGGATTTGTATATTAAATCCTTCCAACCATATCAAATTTATTTATTATATTTATTATGTTTATTCTTATTGTATTTATACAACAGTAATCATAAAAGTGGGCTGTGTGCACACGTGCAAATCCCTTCAATATAACCAATAAAGTATTCGAGATGCTTTGAGTCTCAGGTTCTTCTCCAGATACTCTCTTGCACAACATTCAGTACCAACCTTTCCTGGCTTCTCTCAGCCTTGTCACCATTGCCTTCACTTTCATACAAACGAATTTGTTACTCTGTTTATGTCTTTCAGCAAATAGATGAAATATTTCTGGGCAAAATCTCTGCAGTCAACTCAAAAATTGTCCAATTAGATCTTTGGAAGTATGAACACACTAAACCAATGCAAAAGTAAAGTAAAGTTTTTTTTTTTTTTTTTTTTTTTTTTTCCAAAATTTTTTTTTTTTTTTT
>VWZE01018478.1:9505-21338 GCA_013396675.1 Eubucco bourcierii
GGGCCCAGCACTGATCCCTGGGGCACACCACTAGTGACTAGCCTCCAGCTGGATGTATCACCATTCACCACCACTCTCTGGGGTCTCCAACCAGTTCCTAACCCAGCGCAGATTGTGGCCATCCAAGCCACGAACTGACAACTTAGCCAGCAGTTTGCTGTGGAGGACAGTGTCAAAGGTCCTGCTGAAGTCCAGGTAGACCACATCCACAGGCCTCCCCACATCCACCAAGCAGAGAAGGAAAATAGGAGATCAGGTTGGAGAGGCAGGATCTGCCCTTCCTAAATCCATGTTGGCTGGACCTGAGCCCTTGGCTGTCCCTCAGGTGCACAGTTATTGCCCCCAAGACGATGTTCCTAGTCCCTCCAAAGGCAGATGATCTAGACACAGTGTTCACGGGCTTTGATGCATTCATCTTCTGACAATGTAATTTTGGAATAAGAGGTGAAGAGAAGACATCTGGCAGACAGAGAAATCTACCTGAGGATTATCCCATATGAGCAGTTATAGACCAAGACAGCAAGGGCTACCAGCACATTTTCTCATCACAGCTTTTCCATGCTAATTCGTATTAGTTAGTTCCTTTAATTTCCCTGTCAATGGAATGAAGCAGAGTGTGAGTCCTACCTTTCAGTTTTCTCTTCCTCTTCTTTGTTCAAATGAAGAAACTGGAATTGGGAATAGTCAGCCATTCAGGTAGCATAGGCATCTCCTTTTTCTCTTTGAGCATCAAAGGGATTTCCTGTGTTCTGATCAGAGGAATTTCAATTTAATGGAAGTAATTGGCATAGTTGAAGTCAGTACTTACTTTATATTAGATACAAGCAGATGAGTCATGGTAACCTAAAAAAACCCCAACACTAATCATCTCTAGATGTTAGCATGTCTTGACCAGGAAACTCTTCTAGAAAGCATTCTTATTTCATAGACTGCATGTTACTTGCACCCTGAATCAATTTATTTTTCTTTTCTATAATTACTGGGATAGTGCACTGTGAATTATTTTCATTTGTGAGAAACTTTAAAAGTGTTATTGAGGGCATAACAAATTCTCTCTACCTTTTTAGGTTGGTAAACTGATTAAAGAAGCAGCAGGGAAAAGCAATCTGAAGAGAGTTACATTGGAACTTGGAGGAAAAAGTCCTAACATTATATTCGCAGATGCAGACTGTTAGTAGCATTTCTATTATATAAGCACACTATTAATGCAAGTCTTTCCTCTGTCAGCAAATTATTTGTACCTGTTTAACGAGGTAGTATTTTTTTAATGCTTTCTGGTCAAGTCATAGTTTCAAATTAGATTGCCACTGAAATATGAATGGCTTTGGAATGTATGTGAACCACCGGTAATCTATCTTAACTGTAGTTTAGGACCGTGAAGGTGGAACTAAAAGCAACTAGAGTGATCTCACATGGGTTTATTAATTTTCTAGGTGAATACGCCTCTCAGTACTGCTGATTGGGCAAATAATATTGAATCTACATTTCACACAGAACAGCTGAATGTGTGTTTGTATAGTTATACTATGCTACTCTTGTTAAGAGCAGACTTGGATGTAAATAAATTATATAATATCTATGTTTTAAAGGACCATATAAATAAAAACAGTGTTAAAAAGGGAAATGAGATAGAGGGCCAAAGGTTTATAAAGAATTTATGATATTACTATTCAAGTTTATGATCTGATGAGCTCTGTATTTCTTTGCAGTGGACAATGCTGTGGAATTTGCACATATTGGTCTGTTCTACCACCAGGGACAATGTTGTATAGCAGGATCTAGGATTTTTGTGGAAGAGTCTATTTATGATGAGTTTGTTCGCAGAAGCGTTGAACGAGCGAAAAAGTATACTCTTGGGAATCCTTTGCTGCCTGGTGTACAGCAAGGCCCCCAAGTAAGTAAAGCTTTTCCAGTATAATTGCAACACAACTTCTAAATCTACTCTTGCATCAGATTCAAGGCCAAGTATAATTGTCTAATGATTAATCTGGAAGATCAGGAGTAAGGACTTGGAGCACTGGTTGCTTGTGTCACTATCATAGGCCTAAGTGTGAGGTTTGTTTCACTTTTCAAGTGGCCTAAGTGTGAGGTTTGTTTCACTTTTCAAGTCCCTTTTATCATGGAATGGCAACAACTATGTAAAACTGAAATGCTTTGAGAATGCACCATACAGCAGCTGTAAAATGCATGTCCACTTGTGTCAGAGACTGCTAGCGTTGTATTCAAACAGTGTAACTGTAAGCGAGTAACTTGAGGAAATGATTTAATAGTGCCTTTTCTTGTTTTTAAGCTTCCTTATTCTGTTCTCAGTTTTAGAATATTACACAATTATAATGAATCATTTTTTAATTTCTTCTTCCTTATGCTAAAAGAGTTATGGCAACAGCTTCACTATTACATGAATGTCAAAATGTGACTTTAAAAACACCAGCTAGTACACTACTATTGATTCAGTGGATCACATTAGAACATCGTCTAACTTAGTTTCTGCCTATCAGCTTCTACCACAAGATATCTGTATTTCTGTGATTCTGTGATATATGCTTTCTTGGAAGAGGTACTACGCACATATTTGGCTGTTGCAGAATAGTGGAACTCTGTCTCCTGTACTTCCTTTATCCCTAACAAAGCAATGACCTACACATAATGATTAATACAATACACTATAATATGCTATAATATAATATAGATCATACACTATAATACACTATAATACACTATACTATACTATACTATACTATACTATACTACACTATACTATACTATACTATACTATACTATACTATACTATACTATACTATACTATAATATAATATTCATAATATTTATAAAGTTACAATTACATCTATTATATAAATAATATAATAATATTCTTAATTTGTCATCACAGTTATTTTATATAATCAAAGACACTAAGTAAATTAGAAAGCTACATTCCAAACCACAGAAGCTTTGGAGAATTTAAAAATATTTTGACACATTGAAATATGTCATGGTAATATGTTAGTAAGTTCAGATGAATAAATCTAAATGCAAGAGACAAGAAGATTGAAACAAGTAAACACCAGGTGTTTGGTGTTGAGCTACTACAAAACTAACAGGGATTGACTCATGTTCTTGTGGCTTTACTGAGTTGCAACTCTATGATAACAGTTTAAATAAGAAATGAAAGTAAATTTTTATTTAAATGGAAAAAATAATTTAAAGGGTGGAAGATTAAGTAAATTAATAAAAACAAAACCATTGCTGAAAACATATGAAAGAGCGTGAAGATTCCAATCTCTTCTAGTCTCATCATTTGCCTTTCCTGACCTCTTTTTCACACAGGTCAGCAAAGTTCTTTCTCTGGAACTGCTGTGATTCCATTTAATGGAAAATTGCAATCGTGTTTTTTGTGCATTTCTTTTGTGGCAATAATTAAGTTAAATATCTCTGTCTTCACATTCCTTCTTGTTCTTTGACTAATCCTCTTGTCACAGCAGCACCCTGAAAGTCATGTTTGTCCTCCAGTTCACAAGACCTGTTGGGAAGCAGCTTTCTCAGGCAGCATGTTTCTGTAACACTGCACAGCAGGCACCAAAGAGGAACCAAAGGCAATATTTGAATTCAAAAGATCTTATTAAAATAATTATTATAATAATAGCAACAAATGAATGACTGACAACAATGCAAGGTGTATTGTTTAAACTTTGTCTTCTTTTCAAGATACTTATGCACAAGAGATATTAAGTCACTGGGGTAGCAGAAATTTTATGTCTTCAGCATGCAGTAAGAAAACTGAAAGCAGAATTGCAAAGGGAGCACAGAGAACTAAAAATTGCCTCCTTATAAAGTGTATCCCTAGAAATATTATCTTTTATCACAGCTCTAGTTGAATACCTTTTTATTCTAATTCAAGTTTCCACAGATCCTTTGAAAATCTTGTTATGTTCTATGATCACAGCAAGAGTTGCTTTGTAAACTGAAATGCAACCTTTGAGTTCCACATATAAGTGACCAAGGCAACCATTTATTCTATTTTACTTATTAAAGAAAACTAGGATATCAATCCCTCTACAACTGATTCTCTATGACAAAAATTCTGATTATTCAAAAGAAAGCCTGCAAAGTTTTGAGAAGTTAGTGGCAAGAATATTTGCAGGCCTCTCCAGTTCCACTTCAACATATACAAATGAATAAAGTTGTAAAACTTGTAGGTTTTTGGTAATAAGTCAGAAGAACAATTGTTAGCAATGTGTGTTTTTTTTTTTAATCTCTGTAATCTTTTCACTTAGATTGATAAGGAACAGTATAAAAAAATCCTGGAGCTAATTGAGAGTGGGAAAAAAGAAGGAGCCAAACTGGAATGTGGAGGAGGTCCTTGGGGAGACAAAGGTTACTTCATCCAGCCCACAGTTTTTTCTAATGTTACAGATGATATGCGCATTGCCAAAGAAGAGGTAAGTAAATTCTTGGCATTCTGTACACTCACCGGTGATTGTCTATTTAAATGTCAGAACAAAATATCCATTTAGAAGGTCAAGTGGCTACATGGGATCACACCATGCTGATGGTGTTTAAAATGATTTTCCTGGTTTCTTATGCTCATTTCACCAATTCAAAAGAGATGAGAGAGAAGAGTATATAAGGTTAGCCTACCATGAAAGACTCCATCTTAAACTGGAAGTAGATAAGAGATTTTGGGTTTCAGACTGAATACATCATCCCATACTGCCCATGTCTCACACATCAGTCACAATAACCTGTAAAAGAGAAGCAAATCTTCAAGCTTGTCAACTCTTCACTCTGCCTAAAGAATCACTCAAGTGTTGGATTCAATATGCACCAATCAACTACTCTGTAATATGGAAAAAAACAGACTGTGCTCTCACAGACATTTTGTTAGTGGCAACTACAGCAAAACAAGAGTTTTGCCTCTGCACAGTTGTTTAACCTAGATCAGTTTTCAGATGCGTCCACACTGCTCAAGGAACTTTTGCTGACCAAGGTAAGGTGACAGTGACAGTGCATCAATGATCATTCTGCAAGGAATGTGAGAGAATTAGAAGGACATAACTGCTACACCACCGAGAAAATACATTCCATAACCACAACCTGCTGAACCCACCTGCTACATTCAACAACAGTTAACATGTTGAGTTAAAATGAACACCAGAGACACCAGAGTTAATTGTGATAGGTCATAAAACAGGAAAGAACTGTGTAAAACATAATCTGTATTTTTTCTGCAAGTCAAGGGGGAAGGCAGGAAACTGCACAGAGGTATGTTTCAACCCAAATCTAATTTCCTTTGGATCTGCAGCATAAGACTATTCTTTTGACTTTGTTGAATTGTGAAAGCCCAGTGAGACAAGGGAATTTAATTAATACACAAGTTCTAAAACTTACAGCTTGAGCAGTGGAGGAACGTTCAGTGGTTTTTTGATCTATATAAACCAGTCCCTGTTGTTCTAGTTAGAAACTGTCACTAAACACTTTCCACAAAATCAAGCAGAAAGCTCACGATCTGTTGTAATGGGAGTTTGCAGATGACAGCAAGCTGTGTGGCACAGTCGACTTGCTAGAGGGCAGAGATGCCATCCAGAGGGACCTGGACAGGCTGGAGAGGTGGGCCCAGGTCAACCTCATGAAATTCAACACAGCCAAGTGTAAGGTCCTGCACCTGGGTAGGCATAATCCTAAGCACAAAGAACACATCCAGACTGGGTGGTGAATGGCTGGAGAGCAGCCCTGAGGAAAAGGACCTTGGAGTCTGGATTGACGAAAAACTCAACATGAGCCTGCAGTGTGTGCATGCAGCCCAGACATCAATTGAGTCCTGGGCTTCATCAAGAGAAATGTGGCCAGCAGGGCAAGGGAGGTGATTCTGCCCTTTTGCTCTCGTCAGACCCCACCTGGAGTACTGTGTGCAGTTCTGGAGCCCTCAACACAGGAAGGACATGGAAGTGTNTCCAGTATCTGAAGGGGGCCTACAGGAGGGCTGGGGAGGGATTATTTACAAGGTCTTGCAATGACAGGACAAAGGGTAATGGGTTTAAACTGTCAGAGGGGAGATTTAGACTAGATGTTAGGAGGAAGTTCTTTTCAGTGAGGCTGGTGAGACATTGGCACAGGTTGCCCAGGGAGGTTGTGGTTGCTCCCTCCCTGGAGGGGTTCGAGACCAGATTGGATGAGGCCTTGAGTGCCCTGTACTAGTGGGAGGGGTCCCTGCCTATGGCAGGGGGTTGGAACTAGACGATCTTTGTGGTCCCTTCCAACCTTACCATTCTATGATTCTATAATTAGATAAGGTAATGGCCCCTACCCTACACTGTATGGCGGGCTTTGGCACCTCTGGCTGATAACATAGAGCAGTGGTAATGAAAAAGCTGAACCTGAAAGTCTATTAGAGAGAGCAGAATTCCACTTGCCATATATGCCTAGGTCTGTAGTTACATGCAAGGTAAAAGTCTAATAACAGCATTTAGGAAAAGTCAAATAGTTTTCTCAATTCTAAAACTGGACCTTATCAAGAAAAAAAATAGATTATTTATAACCAGTAAAGATACACAGCACACTGTTACTCCATTCTAACTACCGTCGTGGTGGACTGCTTTTCATCTTCATATATTTGGTTTCATCATTTATTTATTGTTTTATTAAAAATTTTAGTCTAGGCTATCTTGGTTTGCTCCATACTACAAAAATACTAACATTTTGTCAATTTATAATATCTTTTAGAACTGATATGTACACTTTTGACTGAATGAATTTAGGAACAAGACCATCTGAAAGAAATATTTTTTTAAAAAAATTTATATGTTTCTATTTATCTGAAACAGATATTTGGACCTGTTCAACAAATTATGAAGTTTAAAACTATAGATGAAGTTATCAAGAGGGCAAATAATACCACCTATGGCTTATCAGCAGGAGTTTTTACCAAAGACATTGATAAAGCACTGACATTTGCAGCTGCACTTCAGGCTGGAACAGTCTGGTAAATAATGGCTTTTTAAGTCTTTCCTTCAGAACTTAAGGTGTCAATGGCATTACTTGTAGGTATTTTTATCACTTCTTTGGATAGTATACTTCTATATTTCAATTTCTTGCCATCTTTAGACAGGCAAATGCCAACATCATGTGTCTCTCTTCTCACAATTCCGTATTTAATGTGTTATTGAATAAATACTTCTTGTAAGTTTTCACATTATTTTCCCATAAACTTAGTCTGAAAATGGAAATTGACTTGATAAAAATGAAAGGATACAGGAGGAAATACAGTAAGAGTGGCAATTTTCTCTTCATTCAGGGTCTGAGGATAGCCCAATACATAATTAACTTTCAGGAATAATTTTCTGTACTGTGTAAAGAAATCAATTATCTGAAGTTTAACGGCCATTAATCTGGACAGAACACCCACCTGTAATGGAAAAGATTCATAAAACATGGCTGAAAAAAGGAAGGAAACACAAGTAGGGGATAACTGTTACAGCTACAATGACAGCTATTTCCACCAATGGTAAAATAGAGAGACAACATATATGGAGCTGGAAAGGCAGAGGCTGACATATGTAAGAGTAAAAGCTTAAGAGACTGAGCCTAATGACTATTACTGACAGACATGCATTTCCCTCTGGCTATCTCAATGCATTGGAAAAAGAGTAACCAATGTTACTTGTCCATATCAAATTTACATTTTAGCTGAACAAATTTGCAATCATCACAAATCCCTGCCAAGGTCCTGTGAAATAAACTCATATGATTTCTAAAATTAAATAAAAACTTTTAGTTAGGACTTGGTATCCATTAAATGCAAGATAATAAAAGTCTAAAACAAAACACACAAACAAAAAAAAAATTCAAATCCTTAGATTTTGCTCTTGAATTATTGCTGATCTGTCTAGAAGATTTTTAACTATAAGCCAAACTTCTTTTGTTAAAACCATTAGGTTGGCAGCAGAAGAAATCATGACATTAAAATAGGGATTATTTGATTTGACAATGTTGAAGGTCAAAAAGAGCTTTTCATCTTAGGAGCAGGATGCACATTCTGCCAAAATTCTTCATGCTACAAATTCACATGTGAAGTTTCTTCCTGGATCATTACTGTATCTTTTGTTCTCAACCACAATACAGCATATGTTTTAATATTGTAGAATGAAACTGATTTTCCTAAGTACATACTGAATCTGTTCTGAGTTTGTTTATTTGAAATGTACCTGCAGAAAACTTAACCGTGACTAATCTGGTTTGATAGTTAACACACTAGATAGAAAGGAATTTTACCATAAGCCTCAGAGAAAGATAAGATTCTCAGTCTGCTTGAAGACCCCCTGAAGTTAACCCTGATTGTATGTGGTTTCTCTTAATGCTTTGTTTCTCTGAACATTGAGCTACATACAAGTTTGTAAATACATTACTTAAATATAATTTGTGAATATCACCACAGGGTTTTTACAGTTGAAAGAAACCCACTGATTTTTCAGAAGTGTAAATTGCTGTTTCACACTGTCAAAGTAATTTTCCTGTTCTTTTAGGGTTAATTGTTACAGTGCAATATCTCCTCAGTGTCCTTTTGGAGGATTTAAGATGTCAGGAAATGGGCGAGAATTGTAAGTAAATAAATTTTCACATGTAGATTCACAGGAACTGTAAAATGAAAATATGCAGCCCAGATTAAACAGGCGTAATGGGAATGCTTAGTCTGAGATTTTGTCAAAATAGTCTATATCATATTTACAGGCTTCACGTAAAAAATAATGTCAAGAAAGTATTCCTCTATAAAACAAATAAGAAAATTACTCAAATACACACTTTTCCAGGGTATAGTAACTTGCAGTCTATAGATGTTCAAAATAGATCATTATGTATATGGTTTACAGTTTTTGCATGTATATAAAAAGTGTCATTTTCATTAAGGTATATAAGTGTGCAGTTTGTAGAACCCCCTTTAAAAGAGGTTCTTGAAAACAGGACTTTTAAAAATCCTTGATTTAAACAAGAATTTTCAGTTTGAAATTCTTGAGACAACAATGTTTTTACAGTGCATTCCAGCTTGGACAAAAGCTATGACAAAAGTAGTCCTTTGTAGTCTTTTCATCTTTGATCTTTTTCCAGACTAGAACTGGAGACGTATACAGAAATGATAAGCTAATAGAATTCTTTCAAACTTCTAAGGTTTAGTTTAATTTAAATTTGAGTCATGATTTCTTACCTGTATTCATCCTGATCTTCATATTAGCAAGAGAACCCTGTAATGTATTACATTATGTAATGTTTCATATCACACATATATTCAATGCATTATGCTGAGTTTTGTCTTCTGGGTTTGGGGTTTTTTTGCTTGTTTTTTGTTTTATCTTTGTTTTGGGTTTTTGTTGTTAGTTTTTCCTGCAAAGTAGATAAAAACCAGTCCTTTGTTAAAATGCCATATATCTGGGAACGAAAAATTATTTTTAAAAGTCAGAACATTTAATTTTTTTTCTTTTATTAAGTGAAATGTGTAGTACGTTAATAAATAATGGCAGTAAACATTTGTAAAGGTCAAGTGCTTCAGAGTATAATTTTCTTTTATTTCTTTTTTTTTTTTTTTTATGAAGAGAAAAGGGCTAGGGTCAGTCTGCTCCTGATGGCAAAGCTTCCACATATTTCAAAGGAAGTAGAGTTATGCCAGTGCTGAGATCTTCCAAGAATGTCAAAATTAAGAGGGAAAAAAAACACCCAAACAAAAAACCAAACCAAAACAAAATCCCCCAAAACCCAACCAAAAAACCCAAAAAACAAACAAGCAAAATAAAAAAAAACCCCACAACCAAAACCAACCCAACCAAACACAAACCTCACATCACAATAATTTAGACCATTACTATCAAGGACTGTTTTGCTTGTGCTGGGTGCCAAAAACTGACCAATATCCATTCTGAATTACAGTCTTTTGCAGAAATAGTTTGAGGACGTATTTTCTGGAAATAACTGGAAAAATGTAACAGGCTATCTTAAAGATCAATATTATTTACAAAAGTGAATTTTGACAGAATTAAGCTTTTGTGAGAATGAAGATTTTCTTAATGTTTCATTAAAAAATCACACTAAAACATTTCCAATAAAGAGCAAGAAGGAAATTAGCGCCAGGTATATGTTGTACATGGAAAAAGGTTTCACAAACACATAGCAATCAGGTTTAGGAGAGGAAGAAGTATGTATGAAACAGAAATAATCAGGAAATTGGTTTGAGAAGCCATTGAGTTCCTGGGAACCCAGAATAAAAGTCCCAGTATAATTCATGGAATAGCAATATCACTATGAATTAAACTGCTGAATGTCACATACTAACAGAATGCTTCTTCAAAACTTGAGAGTAAGTCATTTTCCATAACACAAGAATCCTGAGCATAGATTTCTGTTCTGCAAACATGCAAATCTAGTAAGATACCAGTGATAGTTGGGTAATAACTAGGTGTACCAAAACCTTGTTGCAAAAACCAGTTTATTATGTCTAAAATAGTTTGACTGTGTCAGGTGTCAAAAAAATAGGCACACAAGCAAGCTTCATCCCATCATGTAAAAATTAAAGGTGGAGTCATGCTAATAATGTCAGTAATGTTTGTCTTCCACTGACTGCCAGACTTCACAGTGGATTAATTATGTTCTAATTGTACTTGAGATTAAGCATATATTCTTTGACAGTGGAGATAACTCTTCAGAGGAAGGCCTTTGCTGATAACTTTTTGAGCACGTTTGTGAAGACCTAACATGTGCCTGATTTTTTCCACTGATCCACAATTTAGAAAAGCACTAAATTGATTAAATGCCATTCTTTTGCATAGAAATAAAGTTGCTCTCTCTCCCATTTTTCTGAGGAGACAGTTGCAGTAACTTTAAAAAATATTTCCAACAACCACCTAGCTGCACAGATGTCTTCTGAATACATCCACTACCTTCATAATAATTTTGGCCAATTGCACTGCAGCACCAAAAATACCATGCAGGGCATAACTCATATAAAAAACATTAGCAGAAATATTGCACTCCATTCTCGTTCATCTAGGGGAGAATATGGCCTTCATGAATACACAGAAGTTAAGACTGTCACAATCAAAATCCCACAGAAGAACTCATAATGCTCCTAGAGGTGCAGAATTTAGCATCTTCAAATGAATCTGTAAAGCCTACCTGGATTCTGAGAAGTTTTACATCCAGAATTATTAATTAAACTTTTTGCTTTCTGATCATGTAAGACATATCTGCTTACAGTAACAATATAAAGAATAAAGTATAAAATGTTAATGTGATTAATTAACAAAAGGAAACTTTGATGTCTAATGCATAAATAACTAAATGTTAATGTGATTAATTAACAAAAGGAAACTTTGATGTCTAATGCATAAATAACTAATTGTGAAACTCATGTTCTGAAATAATTTTAATTTTCAGTGGGATGTCTCTGTACTGATATGAAGATGTTACTTTTGCAACATATTCTACAAGTACTGTTTGAATTTATGTGCTTCTTCAAGTTTTAGATAGCAAGCTGTATTTGCGTTTTCATTGCGGCCTTAACAGAAGCACTTATGAGTAATTAGGAGATACATACCTTTCTGTGTCTTTCAGTGACAATAGACTTCTAGATAAATGTCTTGGGCTAATGAATTTGTTCATTGTACTGCATACATATATGTAATCTCAATATCATTAAAAAATATTAAAATCCACCTGAATAGCTAGTATTTCTCATTTCATTTGTCTTTTTTCGTGTATTGGTTTACCACTTAGCATGACATGGGTACCATGTCTCCACAGTATATGCCTTTCCAAGCCCAGAATGGTGTTGCAGGCAGTGGCATGAGGTACT
>VWZE01018481.1:0-36853 GCA_013396675.1 Eubucco bourcierii
CACACACAGAGAGCTGCTCCTGTCCTGGATGCAGCCAGTGCAGTGTGGAGGGAGAGGATTCTGCCCCTCTGCTGAGACCCTACCTGGAGTCCTGTGTCCACCTCTGGAGTACCTAACACAAAGACATGGAACTGTTGGAGCAGGTACAGAGGAGGCCACCAAAATGATCAGAGGCTGGAGAAGCTCTGCTGTAAAAACAGGCTGAGAGAATTGGGGCTGTTCAGGCTGCCAGAAGGCTTCAGGGTTACCTTTTGGCAGCCTTCCAGGATTTGAAGTGGGCTACAGGAGAGCTGGAGAGGGACTCTGGACAAAGGCATGGAGAGGACAAGGGATGGTGGCTTCAAACCATTAACTTGCTTGAACTGCTAAGAGGGACTGAGATGAGACATTAGGAAGCAATTCCTGCCTGTGAGGGTGGTGAGGCACTGGAGCAGGGTACAGAGAAGTTGCAGGCTCCATCCATGGAGACATTCAAGGTCAGGCATGATGGGCTCTGAGCAGCCTGATCTAGCTGAGGATGTCTAGCACAGGTTACCCAGGAAGGCTGTGGCTGCTCCCTCCCTGGAGGTGTTCAAGGCCAGGTTGGATGAGGCCTTGAGTGACCTGTTCTAGTGGGAGATGTCCCTACCCATGGCAGGGGGTTGGAACTGGCTGAGCTTTGAGGTGTCCAACATAAACCATTCTATGATTCTATGTCCCAGCTGACTGCAGGGGGCTGGACTTGGTGACCTTGAGAGGTCCCTTCCAACCCAAACCATTCAGTATGTGTGAGGCAGCTTGGAAGGATCAATTCAATGCACTGCTGTTAGGAATCCTGGATTTGAGGGACCTCCTTCCTTTGCATGCTTGGCTGGCTGGGGAGGATTGAGTATGTGCAGAGTAAATCAGTGCTCTCTGTAGCAAAGCTCCCACATTTCCAGGACCTGCCAAGTGGTGGCTCACAGCAGTTCAGCATCCACAACCTCCCATGGCAACCTGTTCCAGGGTCTCCACACCCTCACTGGCAAGAATTTCTCCCTTATTTCCATTCTCACTCTGCCCTCCTCCAGCTTCAATCCATGAATTAATCTGATTGAGCACTCCTGCAGCTCTGCCTTCAGACACACACAAAGGTGGTGGCAGTTCTTTTATTTCACATCCTTTACACTGCTAGTCCTCAACAGTTCAGTTGCTATCAGCTGACATTAAAAAGGGATCTATTTTGTTAGCTGAGGTAGGAAGTGCTGGACAGAAGCAATGTCCCCTCCAGCAGCAGCCAAACAAGATTGTACAGCACCACTGCTTGTTTGCTCCTGGCAAACACAAGCTGAAAAGGCAGAAGCTGTTTGGAAGGAAAGGGAGAGCAGGAGGTTGGAACTAGATGATCCTTGAGGTCCCTTCCAACCTTACCATTTATTTTGTGAGAGTTGAAAAAGGACAAAAGTGGGAAAAGCAAACCCATGGCTGTGCTCTTCCTTCTAGGAGATACACAGGGTGGGGGAGTGCAGGTGTTTGGCAGAGCAGAGCCAGCAGCTCTCCTGCTGCATCACCCTCTGGATTCCCTGGCTCTCTACCTAGGAAAGGCACAGAGGAAAGAATTCTCCTCAAGAATTCTTTGGCTTAATGTGCACAGAAACAGCAACCTGCAAGTGCCCTCAGCTCAGCTCTGAACTGTTTTGTCTGAGTTCCATTTCTGCGTGGTGAGGTCTGCGTGTAGAAGAGCACACAGGGTGCAGGCAGTACCAGCCTCTGGCCTCCTGTCTGTGCTCTGACTGAGAGCAGCCAAACAGAAAGGGATCTGGGGGTGCTGATTGACACCCACCTGAACATGAGCCAGCAGTGTGCCCAGGTGGCCAAGGAGGCCAATGGCATCCTGGCCTGCATCAGCAAGAGTGTGGCCAGCAGGAGCAGGGAGCTCATTCTCTCCCTGGACTCTGCGCTGCTTAGGCCACACCTTGAGTGCTGTGTCCAGTTCTGGGCCCCTCCATTGAAGAAGGACATTGAGGTGCTTGAGTGTGTCCAGAGAAGGGCAACGAGGCTGGGGAGAGGCCTGGAGCACAGCCCTATGGAGAGAGGCTGAGGGAGCTGGGATTGGTTAGCCTGGAGAAGAGGAGGCTCAGGGGAGACCTTCTTGCTGTCTCCAGCTACCTGCAGGGTGCTTGTAGCCAGGAGGAGGTTGCTTTCTTCTCTCAGGCAAGCAGCAGCAGAACAAGAGGACACAGTCTGAAGCTGTGCCAGGGGAAGTTTAGGCTGGAGGTGAGGAGAAAGTTGTTGCCTGAGAGAGTCATTGAGTGCTGGAATGGGCTGCCCAGGGAGGTGGTGGAGTCAGCGTCCCTGGAGGTGTTCAAGGCAGGTTTGGACGTGGCACTTGGTGCCATGGTCTGGTCTTGAGGGTTGGACTTGATGAGCTTTGAGGTCTCTTCCAACCTTGGTGATACATCTGTAGTAAGGGAGGAGGCAGGGCAGAGTTAGGCACAACCTGAAGGGATTTGCTGTGAGACTGAAGCCCACAGCCTTGGCAAGGCCTCCTCAGTCAGGGGTTGCCAGCTGGGGCTGCCTGGAGAGGACACGGCGCGACGGGAGGCGGCCGGCAGCAGCTCTGGGGAACCTGGGCTCTGCCTGCTGCCTTCTGTAGATCCTGCTCTTGTCACAGCTCAGGTTGTGATTGGTTTTCTTATGGCAAGCAATATGTACCAGCTTTAAATTCTCCACTGTAAACAGCAGCTGATAGAAGTATTCCCAGTTCACTTCCCTTCCGCCGTGTGTTGTGACAGCCTCTGCCAGCGTGGGGACCACAGCACGTTTCTTCTCTATGCTGCAGTAGAGACAACAACAGTGCCAGCACACCTCCTGCCTGCACAGCACAGCTCCCCTGCCTCTGCAGCCTGCCACAACTTCACCAGGCTGATGGTTTGTTTCTTTCCCCCCCCACCCGAGGAAATCAGTTCAGCAAACCCTGCTTGCTTCACGAATGCACAGGGCCAGAGAGCAGAGGGTGATGAGGAGGAGCCTGTTCTGCACACAGTGTGGGCAGCAGGGCAGGAGAGGGGATTCTGCCCCTGGACTCTGCTCTGCTGAGACTCCACCTCAAATACTGCCACCAGTTCTGGTGTCTTCATCACCAGAAGGGCACAGAGCTACTGGAGTGAGGCCAGAGGAGGCCACCAGGGTGATCCAAGGGCTGGGGCTCCTCTGCTGTGAGGACAGGCTGAGGGAGCTGGAGGTGTTCAGCCTGGAGAGGGGAAGACTCCTGGGGGACCTCAGAGCTGCCTGCCAAGACCTGAAGAGACCCTGCATGAAGGCTGCAGAGGGTGTCTGGAAACAGGACAAGGGGGAATGGTTTGAAGGTGAGGCTTAGTTTAAGGCTAGGTTGGATGAGGCCTTGAGCAGCCAACTGTAGTTGAGAGGTGTCCCTGCCCATGGTGGGGAGGTTGCAGGAGATGGTCTCTGAGGTCCCTTCCAACCTGAGCTATCCTGTGATGATTGTACAAAGAGCAGCACAGCAGCTGATGAGGGCTGCCTGGATCAGCTGTCGCTGGGGTTTTGTGTTACCAGACGCAGCAGTGCAATCACTGCACAGCGTGGGGGCCAAGTTCAGTGGCTGCCCCTTTCCTGCCCGGGGTGAAGGGCATGAAATGGGTCAGCTGAGCAGTTTGTACCTACATGTGGTCGAGGTTCCAGGTGCTGAAGAGGATCCTGCTCTCCTTGTTGCTGTAGGGGTTGATGGAGTGCTTGCTGGGGCAGGCAGCGCAGTCAAAAGGGCCCTGCAGAACAGGCTGGCTGTGAGGGGCTGCTGCTGCCCACCCAGTGCCAGCCTTGCTGCTCTCAGTAACCAACCCACGAGGTCACACAGGCTGTGACACTGCCCTGCCAAGCTTGGCACTGTGCTATGCAAGCTCCCAAGATCTGTTTCCTCCCTCTGATGCCATGGAGCAGGGTCTGAGCTCACCTGGCAGGAGAACCACCCCTCTGTGGTGCACAGGCGAGCTGTGTCTTCCTCCTCCCTCCTGTCAAAGTAGCCCCCGTTGTATTTCATGGCCTTCAGCCTTTCTGCCATCAGGTCAATGATCCTTCTGTAGGCTTCTCTTCCCGTGGGATGCACGTTGGACAGAAAATTGCTAACCTAGAGCCGGTGGGGGGGGAAAGAAGTCACCCAAATCACTCCTGCAGCAGCCCAAAGCTCTCTGCTACAATCAGCACAGCAAAAGGTGTTTTATGGACCCCTGGGCACAGAACTGCTCTTAGTAGAGGCTTGAGAGTCAGTTCCTGAGCAGAGCCTCACCTCCCTCAGGTAGCTCCGGATCCTGCTCTGGCAGCTGTACCGCATGTAGCTGGATTTGCTCTTGAAGCGAGACTCCACACCTAGGGGCAGTTGGGCTGGGTTGGGCTGAGGCACTGCCAGTGCTGTGCTCCTGCCTGGCTGGGTCTTTGTCCCTGCTCTCCACAAGCTCTGCATGCACAAACTGCTTTTTCTTTCCCATTTTTATTCTACTGCTCTGAGAATACTTCGCTCTCAGCACTTAACCAGAGCCCACAGAGCATCTGTTGGGAGAGCCGCAGCTTGATAGGGGGGAGTTAAATGTTTCTGGTTAATTTGCTTAGAGAGAACACTGAGAAATTGTGAAAAGAAAACAGAATTGTTCAGGAGGAGATGCAACAACTTGGAAAGGGGAGGGGGAGCTTGCAAAGGCAGGGGGAGGAAAGCATAAGGAAAGGTTTGCTGGCTGCTAGGTGCAAAGGATCAGTGCTTCACTGGCAGATAGTTCCTAGATAGTGCAGATCAGTGCCAATGGGAGAAAAGGTGATCTTGGATAGAGCAATAGGGGATGTGGGGGGGAGGCTAAAGGGGACATTTTGGGAGGTTGCTACAAGAGGACATTGTGGGGGGCTACAGGGGATACTGGGGGGGCCCAGAGGTGACAGTGGAGGGGGGCGCTACATGGGACAGTGGGGGTAACCCACAGGGGATATTGGGGGGGGGGTGCAGAGGATATCGAGGAGGGTTACAGAGGACATTGGGGGCAGGAGGGGGTTATACCATTTTCTGGAACTATATATGGACATATCTTAAGGAAGCTTCACCCACTCGTGCTGCTGTCAGTGGCAACTAACCCCCTGCCCGGGTACCCAACCACACCAGCCAGAGGGACTCCCAAATCCCTCAAGTGCTTTCCCGCGGGGACATTTCAGACGGAGGGAAGCGGCTGCCCGGGCAGCTCCCCGCGAGTGCCAGACGCACCTTCAAACCAGCTCTTGTCCTCCTCTCTGCTCTCGGCCAGGATGTTATGGCTCAGGTTGTGGATGAGATCCGCCAGTAGCTTCTGCCTGCGGGGAGCGCGCTCGTCCGCCAGCAGCTTCCGCGCCGCCTCCACCACCGCATCGCTCTGGCTGCAGAAGGCGACCAGGAACCGCTCGAGGTCGCTGGCACCTGCGGCGTGCGCGGACCGGGAAGCGCCGGTTGAGCTCCGCCACCGCCGGTTGTATCCCTCCCATCCCAGTCCCCCCGCCCGTCCCCAGCACACTCACAGCCGCGCCAGCTCTCTCCGGGACCCAGCAGCACCAGCTCCGTCTGCGGCGGTAGGGTGCGGAAATAACTTTCGGTCAGCTCCGTGCCGTCCTCGTAGAGGCAGAGGCGGCTGCCTGGCAAGGGAAGCTGCCCCCCCGGGGCGAGTGAGAGGCTGCCGTGCCTGCCGCGCCGGCCCCCCTCCCGCTCTCTGTGCCTGGCCCGCACCTGCAGCAGCCGGCAGCCCTTCCGCAGCAGTCCGCTCAGGCTCCCGGCCGCCACGCCGAACTTCTGCGGGCTGCCGCAACCGCGCAAGCGAAACGGTCGCAGCGGCTCCGCCATGGCCGCACGGGGCGGGGCCGGGCCTGGCCCTTCCGTCCCGTCACGGGGGGGCGCGCGCGGGCACGCGCGGCGTTGCCAGGAGAGCGGCGGAGGGGCCGCTCGGAGGCAGGATCGGGATCGGCCCCGGCGTCGCTGCAGCCTCTGCCTCTGCTGCTCTCCTCTCCCTCTCTGCTGCTCTCCTCTCCCTCTTCCCTTTCCCTCCCTCCTTTCCCTCTCTCTTTCCTCCCTTTCCCTCTTTCCTTTCCCCCCTGGCTGGCTGAGCCTCCCTGGAGGCACCGGCCGGGCCCCCGCCTATGGTGGTGCGGCCTGGGCCTCGGCCTGGGCGTGCTGTCGCCTCCTGTGATCGGGACCGGGATCGGGATCGGGAGGGGACGCGGAATTAGCGCTCGGCTATCATTGCAGCAGTGGGGGAAGGGGAGCCGGAGTGCTTTAGTGCTTCTGCCCGGCGTGGCTTCCCTTGCCCTGTCACAGCCTGGCTGTGGAAGGAGGCTGCTTAGCCGTGATCTGTATTGCTTGGGTTTTAGCTCCTGGCTAGGGCACAGGGCTCGCTCCTGGGTGTCCTCCAGAACTCAGCCTTCCAAGCCTTGTCTTGGCTGAGCAGGGGTAATGGTGTTTTATTGGCAAACCAAACCCTCACTTCACTGAGTACCACGAAAACGCTCAGCTGGAGAATCAAGTGCATGCTGTGGTGGCAGTGTTCGTTAAAGGATATTGAGCCAGGCTGGATGGGGCCTGGAGCAGCCTGGTTTGGCAAGAGCTGTCCATGTCCATGGGAGGAGGCTTGGAGCTAGATGATCTCTGAGGTCACAGAATGGCAGGTCCCTTCCAACCCAACCCATTCGACCATTCTGTGATTTGTCCTCATCATCTGGTGACATGATGGATCACAACATTTCCTTCTTGGTAATGTCTCAATCTTCTTTTATTGTCCTTCTAGGCCTTAGCTTAAGCTTGGAACATTGCATTGCCCAGCTCACTCCTGCAGGATGCCACACAAGATTGGCTTCATAGTTGTTAGCTCGTCAGGACACGAGGATGGCTTCAGTGCCAAAGAGCTGATGGTTCACGCACCGACGGTGAACGGATGGCGGTCACCCAGGTACTGCCCCACTTCTGGAGCACCAGAGGGGCTTTGAGGGAGTGGGAGATGTGCCGTGAGGAGTCCACAGCATCCCAAACCAAACTGGGTGTAGAAGGAGTTATTTTAATCCCATGGAGTCCTTATCCTGGGGGAGAGAGCACCTTGGTTGTCACCTAAAGAGTGACAGGTGGAAAAACAGAGCTGCTGCTCTTCAGTCATCACCTAAAAGGGAAAACAGTGGGGAAAAGGAGCTGCTGCTCTTCAGTCATCACCTAAAGGGGGAAACAGTGGGGAAAAAGGAGCTGCTGCTCTTCAGTCATCACCTAAAAGGGGAAACAGTGGGGAAAAGGAGCTGCTGCTCTTCAGTCATCACCTAAAGGGGGAAACAGTGGGGAAAAAGGAGCTGCTGCTCTTCTTTTCAGTCATCACCTAAAGGGGGAAACAGTGGGGAAAAGGAGCTGCTGGTCTTCTTTACAGTCATCGCCTAAATGGGGAAATAGTGGGGAAAAGGAGCTGCTGGTCTTCTTTACAGTCATCACCTAAATGGGGAAATAGTGGGGAAAAGGAGCTGCTGCTCTTCTTTTCAGTCTTGGAGTTTGCAGCTGCTTTGGTTTAGTATTGAAAATCTGCTTTCTGGATTTGTGTGGGGCACTTTTGACTTCTGCATGCAATGGAAGTGTTTCTGCTCTATGGTTTCCTTCTGTAACATTGAATTAAACTGTAACATCTCCAAGAAGTTAGAGGTGGGAGTGGAGGCAGCTTTCCAAAGATGGCTCAGGGCTTGTGTGTGCTTCCAGGCTGTGTCAGTACCCCCAGGAGATTGTTCTGCAGCTGGTGAAGCGATGCCGGATCCGCAAGCTGCAGCTGCTGGCTCACCAGTACATGATCTCCAGCAAGGTTGAGTTCTACATCAGTGAGAGCTTGCCTGAGTACTTTGCTCCCTATCGGGCAGAGAGGTTTCAGAGACTGGGGTAAGTCCAGTTCTGCATGGCTTTATTACCTGAATCAGAAAGGCCTTAGGAAGAAAAAGCCCTGGTTCTGCTCTGTGCAATGCTGACACACTGTGCTGCAAGCAGCAAAGATTCTGAGCCTGTCCACACCTGGAACAGAGCTGAAGGTGTAGCTGGAGCACTGCATCGAACTCTGGATCCCTTAGCACAGGAAAGATGTGAGCCTGATGGAGCAGGAGCAGAGGAAAGCTATGAAAATGATCAGGGGTTGGAGCACCTCCACTATGGGGACAGGCTGAGGGAGCTGGGGGTGTTCAGCCTGGAGAAGAGAAAGCTCTGGGCAGACCTGAGAGCAGCCTGGCAGTACCTGAAGGGGCTACAGGAAAGCTGCAGAGGGACTGTTTGCAAAAGCCTGCAGGAACAGGACGAGGGACAGTGGTTTGAAATGAGAGCAGAGCAGATTGAGATTGGATGTGAGGATCAAGTTCTGCACCAGGAGGGTGCTGAAACACTGCAGCAGGTTGCCCAGGGAGGTGGTTGGGGCCCCATCCCTGGAGATATTCAAGGTGAGACAGAAGAAACATCTGAGCAACCTGATCTAGTGGGGGATGTCCCTGCTGGCTGCAGGGGGTTTGGGCTGAGTGAGCTTTGGAGGTCCCTTCCAATCCAACCTGTGCTACGACTGTGTAGGGGTGAGGGGCACGGTACAAGGTGAGCATCCTGTCGATAGCAGCAGGCTTTGTCTTAGTCGTGAGGGAGGTTTGCAGCTTGGCAGAGTCCCCAGCTGAGGAGCAGAGGCGGGGCTGGCTTTGTACATTTCCTCTGCTCACTCCCTGCGTTGTCCTTCTCAGCTACGTCCTTCTCTCAGACAACGAGCAGAATGACTTTAAAGCACGAGAGTTGAAGTCTGTGTATGTGGATGCAGTTGGCCAGTACCTGAAGCTGATTTTCCATAAAAATCATGTCAATAAGTACAACTTATATGGTCAGGTGAGTTCAGAGTCTTTGCTTGGTGGGCTGGGAGCCATTTCAGTAGTACAGAACAGGCATAGAAACCTGCTCCCTTGAGCTGTAGAAGCTGAAAGTGTTGGTTGAAAAGTGGTTTTGGTTGCTTTCTAAACAAAAGATACAAAGAAGGGATTCTGTGGGACCTAAAATCATGACCAAGTGGCTGCAGGTTCCATTAGTGCCTCTCACTGATGTCATACTGCAGACAAAGAGCTTCCTCTGGAAACAGCTTTGTGCTCCCTAAAAAGCCACTGGGAGCCTTTAGGATCTTCTGTGGCATGAAATGGAGCTGATGTACAGCCAAGCTGCCACAGAAAGAGCCAGTGTCAGCCCCAGTGCTGCAGTGACTCTTCTCACTTCCACCCCAGAGCAGGAAAGGGACCAAGAAACAACTCCACAATGTGATCTGTGGATCTGCTGATCCATTTTGAATGCAGCTTGATGTACATTTAGCACTTTGTGCTTGCCTTCCACTCCCCCTGGAGAGCACAGATCCTGTTAGTCTTGTTCCATTTTGCTTTGTCTCAGTTTTCCTGAGCTATGGACAAAGCAGTGACCTTCTGCATTTGCATTTTTCTCTCCATCTCTGCCAGGTTGCTCTTGTAGCTGTGAACATTATTGGTGACCCAGCAGACTGCAGCCATGGCAGCAATCACACTGTGAGTGCAAAGCATCCCTGTCTCTGTGCTGCTGCTACACCTCTGCTCTTCCTGGGCTAATGGAATGCATCTTTCTTCTGCTTCCCCTGTGCTGGGCCACAGCTGCCCTAGATTGATTTTTTTTTTTTTAATGATGTTATTTTGTGTTATCTTGAAGCAAGAAAGCTCTCAAAAATTGAGCCTAATGCCCAAATACAAAAAGAAAATCAAACATCATCAGTTGGAGTGGTGCCATTTCCAGCCTCTCCATGGTCCCTGCTTCAGTGTGCTCCAAAACAGAGCTGTTACAGGTTGTGTAGTTTGTGTTGGTGGTCAGCAATAAGTACCAGAAGGGCACAGAGCTGTTGGAGTGAGGCCAGAAGAGGCCACAAAGATGAGCCAAGGGCTGCAGCACCTCTGCTGTGAGGACAGGCTGAGGGAGCTGGGGGTGTGCAGCCTGGAGAAGAGATGACTCTCAAGGCCCTTTAGAGCTGCCTGCCAGGACCTGAAAGGATCCTGCAGGAAGGCTACAGAGAGACTTCTCCTAAGGGTGTCTAGAGACAGGACAAAGGGGAATGGTGTGGAGCTGAGGCAGAGCAGGGTTAGACTGGAGCTGAGCAAGAAATTCTTCAGTGTGAGGTTGGTGAGACTCTGGAACAGGCTTCCCAGGGAGGTTGTGGCTGCCTCCCGCCTGGGAGTGTTCAGGGCCAGGCTGGATGAGGCCTTGAGCCAGCTGAGTCTAGTTGAGAGGTGTCCATGCTCATGCAGGGAGTTGGAGGAGATGATCTCTGAGCTCCCTTCTAGCCCAAGGCCTCCTATGATTCTGTGAATGTGTCCTGAACACAGGCTTAATGCTGGTGGCCCCAGCCCTGGAGACAGTGAAGGTCAGAGTGGCTGTGTCCCTGGGCCTGCTCTGGTTGGAGGTGTCCCTGGCTGCAGCAGCCTTGTGCAGGGTGCCCCTTGAGGCTCTCTTCCAACCCGATGCAGTCTGTGACTGTGCATTAAGATGTTATTTCTCCTCTTGCAAAGCCTTCCAGAGAGAGGCTGAGAGACCACTACTTGGGAATTCGATCAGACGATCCTGCCCTGGATGTATCCTACCTGGGGTAAGGATGGGCTGCCCCCTGTGCTCTGCTCGGGTGGAGCAGCTGCCGGCTCCTCTGCTGCCTCAGCCCCCTGCTGGCGCACGGAGCACACGGGACTGAGAGCTGGGTTTGTTTGGTAACTTCAGGAAGTCTGACTCCATCTCCCCCTCGGATGATCTGGGTTTTGACATGTACCAGGACCCCGAGGTGGCACAGATCATCCGCAGGCTGGACGAGCGGAAGCGCGAAGCTGTGCACCGCAAGCGCTACGACCAGGCCAAGCAGCTCAAACAGGCCATTGCCGACCTGCAGAAGGTACTGCTCACACCTCCTGCCTCTCTCCAGCTGGGCTGGGGCCCTGCAGGGACTGTGAATGGCCCTGGGCAGTTGTGACGATTCCCAGGGTGTTTTCAAAGCAGTCGTTTAGAAACCAAATAGTTCCAGCTGGCTGTGAGGAGGTAGGGAGCAGAATCACTCCTGCAGAGCACTGAGGCCTTGGATGTGTCTGGAGTGGAGCAGAGGAGGAGGAAGGGGAAGGAGGGGAAGCCAGCTGGCCCCTCTGTGTAATAAAGTCTGTTAGGGGAGGTTTAGCTTGGGTACTGGGAAGAATTTCCCTCCTGAAAGAGTGGTCAGGCACTGGAACAGGCTGCCCAGGGAAGCTGGTGGAGTCAGCATCCCTGGAGGTGTTCCGCGTAAGTAGGTGTGGCACTTGGGGACGTGGTCTAAAGCCCACAGTGGTCTTAGATAGAAGGTTGGACTTGATCCTAAAGGCCTTTCCAGCCTTAAGGACTGTCTGGTTGCATGGTTTGAGGCTGTGTGTGGCAGTGCTGCCACAGCTCCTGTGCCCTGTGCTGCAGGTGGAGGAGCGGCTGGGGCGGTACGAGGTGGAGAAGCGCTACGCGGTGGAGAAGGAGGACTACGACTTGGCCAAGAGCAAGAAGCAGCAGCAGGAGGCCTTCCGCCTGCAGGTGTACCAGCAGCTGCAGCTGCATGACCTGCTGGATGCAGAGTTCCTGGTGGGTGCTGCTCTGCACTGCTCACCTCCTAGGCAAACCACAGCACAAGCCTGAAGGCTTTGCACGCTCTCAGGGCCACCCAGTGCAGGTTCACAATCCGCAAGTCCCCGGCATGGTGGCCTTGGAAGGGACCTCTGGAGATCATCCAGTCTAAGACCCTTGCTCCAGCAGGGCACCCACAGCAGCTGCCTAGGGTCACAGTGGCCAGGTGGGTTTGGAAGCTCTGCAGAGGGCCTCTCTGGGCAGCCTGCTCAAGGGCTTCAGCACCCTTACACCAAAGAAGTTTCTCCTCCTGCTCAGATGGAACCTCCTGGGTTCTAGTTTGTGCCCTTTCCCCTTGTCCTGTCACTGGGCACCACTGAGAAGAGTCTGGCCCCATCTTCTCACCCTCCAGCCTTTTTATTGGTCAAATCCCCTCTGGGGCTGCTCTTCAAGGAACTTTCTTATATCTTGAAGAGGTGTCACAGGCCTGTGCTGGCATCAGGATTGCCCAGGCAGGAGCTGTGTGATTAGACACAGCCAGCTCTGTCCTGTTCTGAGTGGGAAGCTTTATCATCTCCACAGCCACACACAATTATTTTCCAGTTGCACAAAGCTGCATCCAGTGGAAAATGTTTCCACCCTGGGTGGAAAGCAGCAGAGGTTTGCTGCTCAGAGCTGCAGCTGCACTGCCTAAGCCTGGCACCTTCTCAGCCTTGCTCTTCAAACCCTTCCCTTGCTCAGGTTCGAAGGCCACCTGAGCTCCGTCTGGAGCCGCTGAGGTACCTAGAGAGTCCTCAGCGCTCACAAGCTGCAGCTTCACCCCCTGCTGAGCACAGAGAACCGTGCAGAGAAGAGCCCTGGGCAGCAGAGCCTGTGCTGGAGAAGAAGCCAGCAGCTCCCACTGCTACTCAACCCCTTGTTGCCCATCGTTCCCCTCCTCCTCCCAAGACTCATCCCACAAGCTCCCGGGAAGGGCTGCCCAGAGAAAAGGTGAGTGTAGAAATTCAGAGCAAAGGGTCTTGTGCTTGACCTTCCCGAGCAACAAAGCCCTTGGTGGTTGTTCCCATCTGCAACTGGTGATGAGCAGAGCCCCTCTTGTCACTGGCATTGCTCTTCCCTGTTCCCAAAGGATTTGGAGGCCAAAGGGGCTTGTCCCTGATGTACAGACAGGTGAATGGACACAAATAGCCATGAAATGACTAACTGAGGTCACAGCCAGTGTGCTGGGAGCTGCTTCCTGCTTACTCCATTGCTGGCTTAGTAAATCTCTCTCCAAGGGCTGAGATTGGGTGAGTCCACAGAGAGTCAGCTGGGCTGTGGCTGTAGGCTGAGAGCCTTGGTGTCCTGTCTGAGGAGAGGAGGGAAATCAAGGGGTCTGGTTAGCTTGGGCTTTAGCTTTGCTGCTCCAGCCTCTGGAGGAAGCTTTGTATTGGTGCCCTCTTTGGCTTTAAATAGTTCCTCGTGTCAGGGTTTGTGACTTGCTGGTTTGCCACCAGCAGGGGATTTCCTCTGGAGCTGTGTGCAGAAGCTCTCTCCGTGTTTGACTGCATTCTGGGCAAGCAGTGAGAGTTCTCCACGGGCACTGCTTCCACCTTCAGGGTTCCTGTGGGAACTTCAGCATCTGCACTTCCTTGTGGAGAGAAACTGCTTTGATGGGGAAAAAAATGCTCTGGTCAGTGATGCAGCAACTTCCCACCCAGCTAATGTTCTCTGCCCTGCCAGGTGGAGCTTCTGCCCTACGACGAGAGACCTCTGCCAGCCGCCTGCAGGCAGCCCGAGGCAGTCACCTATCTGGAGCCAGGGAGGGCTGAAGAGGCTGCCAGTGCCAGCCCAGCAAGTGGCATCGCAGGGGAACCAAAGCCACTCAGTGAGAAGGCCCTGAGGGAGGCCAGCCCTGCTGTCGAAGTGTTTGGAGAGGCTTTGGTAAAGAGCAGCACAATGAGCACAGGTTGTTGGGGGCTGGGTGGGCTGACAAATGCTCTGCCAGCACAGACCCACACCGAGAGCCTTCCCCTTCTCTCTGGGTGCTGTTTGCCATCTCTGTATGATGCTCTAGCTTGTAGAGGTGATTACTTGATGAGATGTGAAGCAGATAGTGTCTGGTAGACTGCTTTAGGGTGCAGACCCTGCCAGAAGAGCCATAGGCTGCCTCTCAAAGGGAGAGGAACCATCACTGCCTGCAGTGGTTCCTAGAGCCTGACTTGTTCAGCTCTTTCACTCAGCCCTGTTCTGCAATGTGGGCTTTAAAGAAGAGCTTCCTGCTGGCAGCCCCTGAGGCTTTGCTGCTGAAGTTCAGCTGCTCTGAGACTGTCCCTGGACAGAAATGCTGAACAAATACTGACCTCAGCACTGACCTTTCAAAAGAGAAACTTGTCCTGTGCTCAGGTTTCAGGAGCATATTCCAAGACCTGGTCCTACCGAGAGGATGCTCTGCTGGCTGTGTACAAGAGGCTGATGGAAATGTCACTAAACACTCCCAAGGATGATCTGAAGAACATGCTGAGGGCTGCCATCTTCCTTGTCAGGAGAGCCATCAAAGACATTGTGTCCTCAGTGAGTACAGTCATAGGATGGCAGGGGTTGGAAGGGGCCTCTGGAGATCATCCAGCCCACCCTCCCCCTGCCAGAGCAGGCTCCCCTAGGGCAGGGCACACAGGAACACATCCAGGTGGGTTTGGAATGCCTCCAGAGAAGGAGACTCCACAACCTCTGCGGGCAGCTGCTCCAGGGCTCTGAACCCTCACAGTGAAGAACTTCTTCCTGATGTTCTGCTGGAACCTCCTCTGCTCTAGCCTGCACCCATGGGCTCTTGTCCTGTCACTGGGCACCACTGAAAAGAGCTGGAGAGCTTCCACCCCCACCTGGCTATTGGGATCCTGGGCAAGCTGCTGTGGGTGCCTCTGCTTTAGACAGGGGGGATGGACTGGATGATCTCCAGAGGTCACTTCCAACCCTACTATGCTGGGATTTGGGGGCTCCTGCTGCTGAGAAAAGGTTTTACATCACTGGCTGGAAGCAGGGATCTGGTGCTGGGTTTAGATCAGTCTTTCTTTTTCCTTTTTCAATTAGGTTTTTCAGGCTTCCCTGAAACTTCTCAAGATGATCATTACCCAGTATATCCCAAAACACAAACTGGGCAAAGTGGCAACTTCTCACTGTGTGGAAAGAACACTTCCCAATTTGCTGTCCAGAACAGGAGACTCCTCAGCCCGGCTTCGCCAGCTGGCTTCTAGCTTCATTCAGGTTGGTGCTGCTCCCCCAGGCCAGCAGCTGCTGCTTAGGGAAAGCAAATCCATTTCCCTTAACATTTGAGTACCTCAGGATCACTCCTTGCAAACCCAGCTCCTTGCATCCAGCATCCCTGCAGGCCCCTGACTCTCTGTGTTATTTGCAGGAACTGGCACTGTGTGCTGAGGTGAAGCCTCTGCAGGTTGTTCCAGCTCACTTGGTTCAGCCACTGAAGCCCAACTGCCCCCCACACCTGGCAATAAGCCAGGTGGAGTTAGTGGAAAAACTCTTGGAAGAGCTGGGGACTGCAGACTCTGGGTTTGCCATCAGCAGGGTTATGGAGGTAGGAGCCTCAGTGGGCAGCATCTGAAGCTCTTCCTGTTGCTGTTGTGTTGTCTTGTTTGGAGTGCTTGAGAACTTGTGAGCTTCTTGGAGGTGACAGCACACAACCTTCTGAGGAAGTGAGATGGAAATATGGGGGTGAGAGAGAATCACTGGGCCAAAAAGTGGCAGTGTGGAGATTGTGAATCAGAGGCTGGAGCAGCTCTCCTGTGAGGACAGGCTGAGGGGAGTTGGGGCTGTTCAGTCTGGAGAAGAGAAGGCTGCAGGGAGACCTTAGAGCAGCCTCGCAGTACCTGAAGGAGCTACAGGAGAGCTGGGGAGGGACTTATAACCAGGGCTGCCAGTGACAGGATATGAGGAGCAATGGTTTGAGGCTGGAGCAGGGGAGATTTAGGTTGGATATGAGCAGCAAGTTCTGCACAGTGAGGGTTATGAGACACTGGGACAGGCTGCCCAGGGGTGTGGCTGTGGTTGAGGCCTCACCCCTGCAGACATTCAAGGTCAGCCTTGCTGTGACCCTGTGCAGCCTGCACTAGCTGGAGGTGTCCCTGCTGAGTGCAGGGGCTCGACGAGGTGACTTTTGGGGGTCCCTTCCAATCTGATGCAATCTGTGACTCTGATTTCTCCCACTGCACTCAAATAGTTACTTTAGACTAATTAAAGTCCTTAAGAGCCTGCAGGGAGAGGCAGAATGTGGGAGTTGTAATTCTTGTTTTCAGTTTGCCACAGGAGCTTTGGAGCACAGGGTCCACGAGGTGCGGGGCACGGCGCTGAGGATCATCTTTGCTCTGTACAGGAAGCACAGAGCTGCTGTGCTGCAATTCCTGCCCCCAGCCCATGCCAGCACCCACAGGAGCCTGCTCTACAAAACCCTCTTTGATGGATTTACCAAGATTGATGGCAAAGGCTCTGAAGCTGAGGTGAGGGTATGTAGAGAGAGGGCACAGCTCCGGGAGCTGCTCCAGGCGCTGCCTTCCACAGAGCCCTGCTGGACGCTTGACACAGAGCAGGGGGGTTGGGAACGTGGCTGAGTGCAGGAAGCTGCTGTGCCCCTTTGAGCAGCACAGAGGGCTTGAGGGGAGGGAGGTGGCAGTGTTCCAGCACACTGAGGCAGCAGGGTGCTGCCCCTGTGCCCGTGCTGTGAGCTTTGCAGTCCCTCCTGTATTTGTAACTGCAAGTGGGGTTTTGTTAGGCAGGGAGAAAGGCAGCAGCAGGAGAGGTAGAGGAACAGAAGGAAGAAGAAATAAAAGTTCTGCAAGACCAGCTGGCAGCTCCCAAGGAGATCCAAGCAGAAGCTGAAGCTGGAAAGGTTTGATTTTGATCTTTTTCTCTTTTTTCCCTTGGTTTAGATCAGGAACAGCACTGGAACTAGGGAGACTCCAGCCCACACCTGACTGACTCCTCACAGATCCACCTTGCAGCCTGGGTTGCTTTTTTCTCCTAGCACAGTATAAAATTTGGAGTCTCTTTGGCAGCACTTTTGTCCCTGTGGTGAACCTGAGAGTGTTTCCACAAGCAGAGTACAGGGACTGTCCTGGGAGTGTCAGGGCCCTCCAGCAGCAGGCTATGCAACACAGCTCTTCAGTTTGCTACCTGCCCCTTGGAAGGATTCTCAGGAAGCCTTCCCAGGAGACTGCTGCCTAAAGTGCTGTAGGAGCAGGAACAGAAGCAGTGCAGTTCATTGGCTGTCCTTGGAAGCTTTGAATTGCAGAGAAGCATCAGAGTGCCCTCTTCTCTCCCTGCCAGGCACCCCAGTCGTTGAGCAAACCTCTGACCTCCATCTCTTGTTTTCCAACAGGAGCCAGAATTTGATTTGCAGAAGCCAAGGGATCAAGGTAGGTGGCTGCAAGCAGTACTGAGGAATGCAGAGAGGTTTCAGGCTGTCTGGGGTTTAATGGTTCCTTTTCCCACCAGGATACCAGGGCAGCAGCAGACCACAGCCTGCAGTAGCATCACCAGGGCTGCCAGAGGACCACTCTTCTGTTGCCAGTTACTTGGACAAGTAAGTAGCTGAGCACTTCCTTAAGCACTCAGCAAGCAAACAACATTAGCAACATTTCCCAACAGATCTGTGGTGGTGAATGGTGCCACATGCAGCTGGAGGCTGGGCTCTAGCAGTGTGCCCCAGGGATCAGTGCTGGGCCCCATCCTCTGTAACATCTTCAGTGATGATCTGGACGAGGGCATCAAGTCAGGCACCAGCAAATATGCAGCTGACCCCAAGCTGGGGGCTGATGTTGCTGGGTTGGAGGGCAGAAGGGCTCTGCAGAGGGACCTCGACCCCCTGCACAGATGGGCAGAGTCCAAGGGGATGGAGCTCAACAAATCCAAGTGCCAGGTGCTGCACTTTGGCCACAACAACCCCATGCAGAGCTACAGGCTGGGGTGGCAGTGGCTGGAGAGCAGCCAAACAGAAAGGGATCTGGGGGTGCTGATTGACACCCACCTGAACATGAGCCAGCAGTGTGCCCAGGTGGCCAAGAAGGCCAATGGCATCCTGGCCTGCATCAGCAAGAGTGTGGCCAGCAGGAGCAGGGAGCTCATTCTCCCCCTGGACTCTGCACTGCTTAGGCCACACCTTGAGTCCTGTGTCCAGTTCTGGGCCCCTCCATTGAAGAAGGACATTGAGGTGCTTGAGTGTGTCCAGAGAAGGGCAACGAGGCTGGGGAGAGGCCTGGAGCACAGCCCTATGGAGAGAGGCTGAGGGAGCTGGGATTGGTTAGCCTGGAGAAGAGGAGGCTCAGGGGAGACCTTCTTGCTGTCTCCAGCTACCTGAAGGGTGCTTGTAGCCAGGAGGAGGTTGCTTTCTTCTCTCAGGCAAGCAGCAGCAGAACAAGAGGACACAGTCTCAAGCTGTGCCAGGGGAAGTTTAGGCTGGAGGTGAGGAGAAAGTTGTTGCCTGAGAGAGTCATTGAGTGCTGGAATGGGCTGCCCAGGGAGGTGGTGGAGTCAGCGTCCCTGGAGGTGTTCAAGGCAGGTTTGGATGTGGCACTTGGTGTCATGGTCTGGTCTTGAGGCCTGTGGTTACAGATTGGACTTGATGAGCTTTGAGGTCTCTTCCAACCTTGGTGACACTGTGACACTGTGACACTGTGATCTAAGCTAACAGCTTCAGCACTGGGACAAGGAAAAGGCAAATTAATTCTAACAGCTTTGGGGTTATCAGCCTTGGAGGGATTTACCCTGGGGTCAGCACTAGGCAGGGCAGAGCAGCAGCAGCAGCAAGGTTTCAGCTGTTTCTCAGGACAGTTTCTAACAGAACAGAGCTCCCTCACTCATTGCACTCTCTTGGTTGTGTTTTTTTCCCCTCAGTTTGTGTGTTTTCTGTGGTGAAAGGGATGAATCCTTCACAGAGGATGGGCTGGATCTGCACTACTGGAAGCACTGCCCCATGTTAACCAGATGTGAGCACTGCAAGCAGGTCAGGAATAAACTTCCAGAAGCATTAACTGCTGCTGTCCTGGTTTGAGGGTGCTGTAAGATATTGAATGCAGAGGCAGATGGATTCCAGACACAACTTTTTGAGCTTGTGTAGGGCAGATTGAGACTGGACATGAGGAAGAAATTCTTGCCAGTGAGAGTGGTGAGACCCTGGAACAGGTTGCCCAGGGAGGCTGTGGATGTCCCCTCCCTGGAGGTATTCAAGGCCAAGCTGGATGAGGCCTTGAGCAACCTGGGCTGGTGGGAGGTGTCCCTGCCTATGGCAGGGGATTGGAACTGGATGATCTTGAAGGTCCCTTCCAGCCCAACCCATGCTGTGAGCCTGTGAGCTTGGGCAGTGATTCTGGGCAGAGCTGCACTGTGAGCTGGGGGAGTGACTGCACTGCAATGTCCTTTTGCAGGGGGAGCTTTAGCTTCCCCAGATCACTTGAGCAGGTTTGTGACCACCCTGCTCAGTTGCTCAGCCTGCTGCAGAGCCTGTCAGGTGCCTCTGTGTGTGTTGCAGACGGTGGAGATCTCAGGGCTGACAGAGCACCTGCTGGCTGACTGCCACAGGAGGGACAGCTTCGGCAGGTGTCCCCGCTGCAGCGAGGCCATCCCAGCACAGGCCCTGCCCAGGCATCTGAGGAGCAAGACCTGCAACCGTGAGTAGCTTCCAACAGGAGGCTTGAACTTCAAAGGCCAAGCCAGCCCAAAGAAAATCAGCCCAGACACCTCTGGTTAGGTGGGGGTTAGAAATCTGGAGTGGCTCTTTGGGGAGCAAGTGCCTGAGGCTTCCAGCCCTTGGCCTGCTTCCCTTTTTGGGGGGCAGGAGGTGGCAGGGAGCAAGAAGTCTGCTGGGGATTGAGGCTCCATGCTCCTTTTGGTCTGGTTTTGCTGTAGGTGATTGAACATGGGAGTGCTTTGGGAGCAGCTGATGAGAAGAGGGCAGGAGCTGGCCTAGCCCTGGGGTGGGTTTTCTCCTCTGTTGTGACCCTGCCTTTGCCTCTCTCACCACCTTCTTCTCATCACTTCAGCTGCCAAACCGGAGGCTGTGGCAAACCACTGCCCGCTGTGCCACGACAACTTTGCCCCCGGAGAGGAGGTGAGGCTGCCCCAGCCTGCTCTGAGGCTGTGTCACTGGCACTGCATTTGTGTCCTCACCCAACAACTTAACAGCTCTCCTGGACTGCTGCTGGGGTCTCTGATGGCTTCTTTTAACTGCCCTTAGGCCTGGAAATCTCACCTGATGGGCAGGGATGGCTGCAGGATGAACAAGCGGAGGGTGGCCCCCATGAACAAAACTCTTCTGCTGCAGCCTGGTGAGAGAACTCTTTTGTGACCCTTACAGCCATGGTTTTAGAGACAAATACTTCATCCTCAAGGGCAAGCTGCCTCTTCCTTCCTTATTCAACATGTGCCCTGCATTGATGTGCCCTAAGTGGCAGTTTCTATGCTCACAGCCCACAGCCCAGGGAGGCAGCAGATTCTCCACAGGCATATTTGCACATTTAACCAGTTCAGGGTTTTTATTTTCTCCTGCATGATCAGGAGCAGAACAACCAGCAGCTAACCTTCTGGAAAGCTCCCTAGAGCTGACACAGTGAACACAGAGCCTGATTTAGCTTTTAATGCCCAATCAGGGGATGCTAATCTGATGCTAATTACAAGCTGAAGGGAATTGTTAGTGCTGTGTGCTGCATTTCCTTTGCAGTGCAGAGCCAGCAGCCTGGCAGAATTTATGAGTCTGCAGCTTTCTCACTCAACAAAGAGAAAGTGCTGCTGGTGTCAGGTGGTTGGGTTTGTAACAGCCCTCTGTAGTTGTAAGGCACAGGCAGAATGGGACCTGAATGCAGAATGAAATCATGGCATGGCTCAGGTTGGAAGGGAGCTCAGAGCTCATCTCCTCCAACCTCCCCACCATGCCCAGGGACACCTCTCAACTGGACTTGGCTGGTCAAGGCCTTGAACACCCCCAGGGAAGAGGCACTCACAGCCTCCCTGGGCAGCCTGTTCCAAAGTCTCACCACTCTCCTACTGAAGAACTTCCTCAGCTCCACTCTAACCCTGCTCTGCCTCAGCCTCAAACCATTCCCCCTTGGCCTGTCCCCAGACACCCTCAGGAAAAGTTCCTCTGCAGCCTTCCTGCAGGATCCCTTCAGGCACATGAATAAGATCAAATTTTCAGACTTTGGAGGAGCAAAATGGGAGATAAAAGTGCAGTGTGGGACTGGAGCTGCTTGTGCTGACAAGCTGCATTTTCTCCTCACAGGCAGAGCAGCTGGGAGGAAGCCTGGTGCTGCAGGTACTGCAGGTGCTGCAGGTGCTACAGGTGCTGCAGGTGCTGCAGGAGCCTCCAGCTCTAGCAAGCAAGATCCCAACCCCAAGAGGGGGCCCAAATAAAAGCAGTGGCAAAACCTACTCAAAGCCATGACAGGAGAAGTACTTTTGTCTTAAAAACTTGTGACTTGGGCAAGTCCTAAAAGCTTTTCTGCTTGGCTCTCTGGGGCAGCAGTGCCCAGGCTGCTGCCCTCTTTGTTAGCTCTGTGGGGCAGCAGTGCCCAGGCTGCTGCCCTCTGTGTTAGCTCTGTGGGGTAGCAGTGCCCAGGCTGCTGCCCTCTTTGATAGCTCTGTGGGGCAGCAGTGCCCAGGCTGCTGCCCTCTGTGTTAGCTCTGTGGGGCAGCAGTGCCCAGGCTGCTGCCTTCTGCCTTAGCTCTGTGCAGCACTGGCTTCCCTCCTCCATGGTTTGTTTTAGCAATATCCACATACAATCATAGAATCACAGAATGGGAAGGTTGGAAGGGACCTCAAGGATCAGTCAGTTCAAACCCCCTGCCATAGGCAGGGACACCTCCCACTAGCACAGGGCACTCAAGGCCTCATCCAACCTGGCCTTGAACACCTCCAGGGAGGGAGCAGCCACAACCTCTCTGGGCAACCTGTGCCAGTGTCTCACCACCCTCACTCCAAACAACTTCCTCCTAACATCCAGTCTAAATCTCCCCTCTGACACTTCAAACCCATTCCCCTTGGCCTGCCATTCCCAGACCCTGTCAATAGTCCCTCCCCAGCCTTCCTGTAGCCCCCTTCAGATCCTGGAAGGCTACTCTAAGCTCTCCTGGAAGCCTTCTCCTCTCCAGGCTGCAGAGCCCCAACTCTCTCAGCCTGTCCTCACAGCAGCTGGGGTCTGAGGAGAGCAGAGCCAAGGGGCACAATCTCCTTCCTTGCCCTGCTGCCCACACTGCTCTTGCTGCAGCCCAGCACACAGTTGCTGTCTGGGCTGCACTCACACTGCAGCCTCAGCTTGAGCTTTTCATCACCCCACACCCCCAGGGCCTGTTCCTCAGGGCTGCTCTCAGCCATTCCCCACCCAGCCTGGAGCTGTGCTTGGGATTGTGCCTACCCAGGTGCAGGACCTTACACTTGGCCTTGCTGAATTTCATCAACATGTCCTGGGACAGGACCCAGGGTGCTCCTAAACACCCAGAACTGGCACCAAATGAAGAAGCTGAAGGGCTGGCCCTTGCCAGAGCAGCAGTAGCCCAAACTGGCACCAAGTGCCTTAGGAGTCCTCTTACCAGAAGGGTTGAGCTGAACCCCAGGAGTCCCCTTTGCAATGCAGCAGGGGTGTGAGTGGTGCAGCTCCTGCAGCAGTTCAAGCTCTGCTTTGAAATCGACTTTAATTCTGAAACAGCTCTCTGGGAAAACAGAAAATCATAGTGGGGCCCTAAAAAGTTGGATTCATAAATGGAGGTCTGGGTTTTTTCCCTGCTTCTAAAGGGTTAATCCTTCTGGGGGTAATCTCAACCTGACTCCAGGTTCTCCTGACTCCTCCCTGGGGGTGATCTGAACCTGACCCCAGGTGTGGTGGTTAACCCAATCCCACTTCCTGTCTAGGGCCCCTGTACAAAACAGAGGACCTTCCTGTTTCTGTCTCTCTTTGCCCTCCCTGCCTGCCTCATAGCACCACCATTGCTGCTGCTGCTCCTCTTTTGCCACCTTGCCATCCTGCCCCATGATGGACAACCCCTTCCTGAACCTACCTCCATCCATTGCCATCAGTCTGGTTGTGTATATGCTTTTGTATCTTGTTTCCCTTCCCTATACCTTTTGTGACTCCTCTACCTTAAATACCTTTTATTTATTGTTAATTTTTTTTTCTTCTTCTTTTAACTCCCAAAGCAAGGCTATTCTTTGGGTGTTTTACCCCTTTTCCTCTCTCCATCTAATTCCTTTCTTTTCAAAGAGGGGGAGAGGGGAAGGCAGCCTATTATTGTATTGTTCTGTTGGCTGTTATGAGTCTCTGGGAAGTTTAAATCAGACCAATACACTGCTGTAGTTTTGCTTTCTGTCTGCTCCTTCTACATCCAGCTCTGGATTTCTCCTGATCAACCATCCATAGGTGACAGCATCTCACCACTGAAGAGCTTCCAAGAGCAGGACAGCAGATGTGGAGCTCCATAGGTGACAGCATCTCACCCACTGAGCAACTTCCAAGAGCAGGACAGCAGATGTGGAGCTCCAGAGGTGACAGCATCTCACCACTGAGCAGCTTCCAATAGCAGGACAGCAGATGTGGAGCTCCATAGGTGACAGCATCTCACCCACTGAGCAACTTCCAAGAGCAGGACAGCAGATGTGGAGCTCCATAGGTGACAGCATCTCACCACTGAACAGCTTCCAAGAGCAGGAGAGCAGATGTGAAGCTTTGTGCACAAAGCAGTGCCCCAGCACTTCTCCCTGGGACACTCAGGCAGTGGCTTTCCAGGATGGAATGAATTGGTTCCATGTCCAGCACAGGTACAAGAATAAATGAGTCCTGGGAAGGATGCTTTGGGGTTGGCAACAACTCAGAAGTGAGGAAATGGAAATGTTTGTTGGCTGTAGGAGGATCTCTGTGTGCAGCAGGGCTGTGTCTGCTGAAGCAACCATGTCCCTGGGCTGCTCCCTTTCCCTGGGCAATCCCCTCCCTGTTTTTTGCAGGGGCAGAAGAAACCCTGGGGTGAAACCCACAGTGAGGTTTACTGCTATCCATGGCACCTGGAGCAGAAATGTTGCTGAGGGTGCACAGTTGGACTACAGAGCTTCAGGCTGTGGTGCTGGTGGCTCCTTACCAAAGAGAAGCAGGCACTGGGCCCTGCCTCCTGCACTCTTTCCTCTGTCACCTGCTGGAGAGCAGCCAGGGTCCCTGCCTGTGGAATTCTGCTCACCTCCAGTGACCAAGGGGAGTTCTGCTGCCTCAGGAGAGCAATTTGTACAGGTGTCAAGGGTCTAGGTCTGGGGTGAGCAGAGGAGGTGCTGAGATCCCAGAGGTCTGACCATTTTCAGGAGCAGAAGTGGCTCATGTTCACCATGTGAGGTATTTTTTATGACACTTAATAAACTTGTTTGCAGGTTTGGGGGGGGGGGGCCCTCTGCATCTTCAGGCTCTTGTGACAGAAGTAGGCAGGGGGCTTGGAGCTATTTGATCCTGAAGGTGCCTCCAACCCAGCCCACGGTGTGATTCCAGGGTTCTGGTGCTGCTGGTTTTCCCTGCCATGTGCCAAAAGGCAGTGCACAGAGCTGGGATCTTTGGGCAACTCAGACCTAGCCCTTAGGCTGGACAGAGTTGTGGACACCTCACCCCTGAAGTGTTTCAGAGCAGGTGGGATGAGGCCTTGAGAAGCCTTGGCTAGTACGAGATGTCCCTGCCGTGGCTGGGAGTTTGAGGTGGATGATCTTTAAGATCCCTTCCAACCCAACCCATTCTCTGATTAAAGCATCTTGGGGAGGTTCAGGGGTGCGTTTTAGCACTGCACACTCTTGGGGGGGGGGCTGTACATGGGCATCATAATCACCCAAGGGTACTTTAGGCCACACTCTTGGCTCCTCTTTGGTCCAGAGGTTCTCTCTGCGATGTCTGAGCAGCAGCTGAAGCACACTGAGGGTTGTGCTCTGCTTTCGCAGCCCAGGCAAGGGTCGGTGCCTTCTGTTACGCCTCGGCCACGTTTCGCCCACACGTGGATGCTGTTGGCCTTGCTTCAGCACCAGTTCTGCGCCATACCGGGGGCAGGAGACTCTCGCTGCAGCGGCCGCCCCTCGGCGTCTGTTCGCCCAGCGATGCTGGTTCCGCTGCCGCGGGCCCCAGCGCCGTGCGGCGGCGGCTGTACCGGGCAGGCGCGTGCGGACGCTCCGTGCGCTGCCCGCCGGGGCGGGGCCTTCCCGCGGAGCCATGGCGGCGGCGGCGGCGACTGCCTGGCCGGAGCTGGAGGCGGCGGCGCGGGAGCGGCGGCGGGAGCTGNGCAACGCGCTGGGCCCCGCCGGGCTGGGAGCGGGGCTGGGCGGGCAGCTGCCGGCCCTACGCCTCCTCGACCTCTCCGGTAACGGCCTGGAGGAGCTGCCCGCGGCGCTCGGCGGGGCGGCGGAGGCGCCGGCAGGAGCCACGGCGGCACCCGCGGCCTTCCCGCAGCTTCGCAGCCTCAACCTCAGCGGGAACCGGCTGCGGGAGCTGGGCCCGGGACTGGCCGGCGCCGCGCCGCAGCTGCAGTCGCTGCTGCTCTCCGGTAACCGGCTACGAGCGCTGCCCGGCGGGCTGCTGCCCCCAGGTACCGCCGGGCCCTTCCCGCTGCTCAGCCGGCTGGAGGCGGCTGACAATGAGGTGGAGGAGCTGGGTGCGGACATAGCTGCTCTGCCGGCCCTCAAGGTAGGAGCCGACCCCGGTCCCTGCTGCTGGCCCAGGTCCCCAGTGTCACCCTGGGCCCTGCTGCTGGCCCAGGTCCCCACCGACACGGCTGAGCTCCCCATCTGCATCTCCTCCAGAGCCTAGATGTGGCAAACAACCAGCTGCGGGAGCTGCCTGCTGCCCTGGCCGACTGCCCCCGACTGAAGGAAGCCAACTTCAGGGGCAACCAGCTGAAGGACAAGCGTCTGGAGAAGATGGTCAACGGCTGCCAAACGAAGGCCATCCTGGAGTACCTGCGGGCGGGCGGCCGCGGGAAGGGCAAGGGTGAGAGCACCCGAGAGGAAACCAGGAAGAAGAAGAGGGAGAAGCTGCAGCAGAAGGATGGCAGGGATGGGGAGCAGGATGAGCTGGAGGAGGCAAGCAAGCTGCTGGTGAAGGTTCTGCACATCTCCGAGAACCCAGCACCCCTGGTGGTGAAGGCGACCCCGGGCGTCAGGGACGTTCGAGCCTTCATCGTGTGCTGCGTGCTGCGGGGAGTCAACCTTCGGCCGGGCAACACGCTGAGGAGGTTCCTGTCTCTTCAGGTAACTCCTGAGCTGAGCTGGCACCCCGAGGGCACGGTGGGCACACGTAGCTGTGCTGCCTCAGCGGCTTCTTAGTGCTGTGGAACCTGTTTGAGAATGTGGCAGAGATGCCCTGGCTTGGCTCCAGGTTCCCTGAGCTGTGCTAAAACTGTCACCCACCAAACCTTCCAGCACAGGCTCCCACCTGGCACACTGCTCAGCTCTCCCTTGGGTGCTGGGTGTCAGCCTCTTCCTGAGCACCCTTCTGATGTCAGACTCTTTATGCTCCAGCTGACATTGCCCTCCTGTGGGAGGTGATGCAGGTGGAATCACTCTGCAGGTGATGGGAAGGGCTCCATGTGACATGGGAGGGCCGCTCAAAGCGCTACAGACAGTGAACAGAGCAGAACCTGAGCCCCGGGAGGGCTGTGGCAGATGCTGATGGATCCTTTTGTTTTAGACTAAGCTGCATGAAGACCTCTGTGAAAAGCGAACGGCAGCCACGATTGCCACCCACGACCTGCAGCTGGTCAAGGCTCCTCTGACCTACGATGTTCAGCCTCCTGACCAGCTGAAGGTAGGACACCAGGAGGCCTTTGCCTCTTCTTTTGTTCTCTGGAACTGTGTGGAAGAGGAAGATTGGTTTTTTTCCTTGCCCTGCAGACCATAGAAAGCTCACTCCAGGCTCTTTACTGGAGAAGCTGCCCTGATTTCCTCCCTGCCCTGCTGTAACAAAACCTGCTTCAAGTGGCCTTGCAGAGCTGCCTTCTGTGGCTGCAGCAGTGCCTCTCTCCCAGGCCTTGCAGATGCAGCAGGTTCTGTGCTGCTCAGTAATGGCAGGGAAGGAACTGTGTAAACTTGTCCACACCTGCCTGAGCCTGGTTGTCAGGTGAGTGTAGTTCATACCAGGTCTAAACTTGGTGTGGTCACAGAAATGAAGCAGAAAGGTTGTCCCCGCCCTGGGAAAGGTGTCAGGAATGGTGGTGTCCAGGTGTGGTTGCTCCTAAAATCAAGTGTTTGCTTCCTGGTGTGTGCAGATAACCCCCCTGGGGAGGAAGGAGATTAAGGCCAAGGACCTTCTCCGGCAGCTGCAGCTGGAGGCAGAGGAGCAGAGGAAGCAGAAGAAGCGTCAGAACATTTCTGGACTGCACAGGTCACTGCCTGAGCTCCTCTGCTTCTGTCCCTGGGGACTGGGTGACTCAGATGGGGAAAATGTGCTTGGTTGTGTTTGGGAGCTGTGCTGGGTAGATCAGGAACACACTGGCTGGCTTTTGTGCCCTTTCAGTTGCTTATTTTGTGCTTCTCTCTTTCTCCTGGCAGGTATCTGCAGCTCCTGGATGGCAAAGATAACTACCCCTGCCTGCTGGATGCTGAGGGTGCTGTCATCTCCTTCCCACCAATAACCAACAGTGAGAAAACTAAGGTCAGGGGATGGATGCTCAGGGCTGTGCAGTGAGGGATCTGCAGCTGCAGTGATGTGCACGGTCCTGTGAGACCTGTGCTTGTGTCCAAAGGGAAGCTTTCAAAGCCTGGCTCTGCTCTGCTGCACTCTGAGATGGGTCCTGAAGTTGGTTTCTTGCCTCTGTAAATCTGCCAGGCTCTGCTAGGCTGTTGCAAAAGCCCCAGGCTGCAGATCTTGCTCTAGAGAAGGGCAAGAACATAGTTTGTGACTTGTTGAGTGCTCTGCCTTTGAGAGCACTCAGTGAAGGCCTCTCAGGTGGTAAAGGGTGCTGGGTGGGCTCTGATTTCTCACTTGGGCTCTGATTTCTCACCTGCTTTGCCTGGGAAACTCTTCCAGATCAGGAAGGACACTCAGGACCTGTTCCTGGAAGTGACAAGTGACAGCAGCCTGCAGATCTGTAAGGATGTGATGGACACTCTCATCCTGGTGAGCAGCTCAGGGAGAGGATCCTGCCTGTGCTTGGGCTGCTGAGCAGGTCTCAGCACTCACAGTTAGTGAGAAGAACAGGGCCAGATGTTTACTGTACCACTGTGTCCAGCTCTGCTGTCCCCAGCAGCAGAAGGGCACAGAGCTGTTGGAGAGAGTCCAGGGGAGGCCACAGAGATGATCCAAGGGCTGGAGCTCCTCTGCCGTGAGGACAGGCTGAGGGAGCTGGGGTTGTTCAGTCTGGAGAAGACTGAGAGGACCTTAGAGCCATTTCAGGCTGCTCTCTAATTAAACCTTTCTTACTGAAGGGCAAGCAGAGGCCAGGCTGGGTTTGGGATTTTGGAAGGGGAATGTATTTTTTCTTGCCCAGCTAACATGACCTTTAGAGCAGCAGTGAAGGCTGAGGGGCTTGTGAAGGTCACAGAGCAGTTGGAAATGCACCACCAGCAGACTCCTTGGTGGTGATCCTACAGCAGGCTCTTGTTGATTAGAATCAGCCCTTTGACAAAGCCCAAACCTTGTGCTTTTAACATTAAAAAAAAAAAAAAAAAAATCCAGGTGGATCTATTGGGGAGCACAGTTGGTGAGACAGCAAAAGCTCTTTCACTGCTGAAGAGTATTTGCATGCAGAAGTTGCTCCAGAGGCTGCTCAGAGCCACACCTTGGAGGCAGCTTGGAGTTGCTGTGAGGCCTTAGCCACAGAACTCATCTTAGCTTCTCTGTTTTAACAGAAAATTGCAGAACTGAACAGATTTACCTTGGAGAACAAGGAGCACTCAGGCTCAGACGACGACTCTCATGCTCATCGTGGCCCAGAGAGTCTGAGCCCCCCGGCGGTGACCTCTCCCCTGGTGGTGGAGCAGGTTCGAGTGGTGGACACAGATGGAAATTTAAAGGTGCTTTATCCTTCCAAGACTGACCTGGCCATGGTGTCCTCTCTGCTGACTGTGCTACGTTAGCAGTGCCAGAGCTGAGCACAGGAGCCCTCTGCTTTACTTCCCCTGTGTCCAGCTCTGCACCTGGCACATGGGGAGGTGCTTTTGGGGGCTCCAAAGGGAAGAGCTGCAGTGAGGAGTCCAGCAGATGCCACACACCAGGCCTGAGGAGATGCTGCAAAGCTCCTTCACCACCCTCTTATTTTGTGCCAGTTTATGTCTGGAGTAACTGTGGGAACTTAACTGCTGCCAGGACTTGAGGCTGAACTGTACAGTGCTGTTTTCTGTCTTCAGACACAAACACAGCTCCCAGTTTTTAAAGTGAAGTCAGTTGAAGTTCACTGCAGGACTTTTTGTGCCTCCTGGTGTGTTTCAGAGCCATTCTCCATTCTGGTGGAAAGTGCTGCTTTGTTGTGTGCCTCTTGAGTCACTGCTAGTGGAGCACAGCATTTATTGTTGTTTCTTGAGTTCAGCTCCCTTCTGAGGGCTGCTCCTGCCTTACCCCAGCACCACCAGAGCTCCCTGGCTCCTCAGAGTGACCCTGCTGGAGCTTTGTGCTGCACCCCTATGTGATGAGTGCTGGGAACACCTTCCCTAGTACACAGGCAGTGCAAGTGGCTCTGATCTCTGCAGTCTGTGGCTGACTTTTGCATCCAGGCTACAGCCTGGGTGAACATAAACCCTTCTGTAAGCTGAGATGATTCCTCTGGGGACTACTTGGGTGAATACAAACCTCTCCATAAGCTGAATGACTCCTCTGGGCACTACAAATCTCTCCATAAGCTGAGGTGACTCTGGACACTACCTGAGTGAACAGAAACCTCTCCATAAGCTGAGGTGACGTACAGATGTGGTTTTGTGAATTAGATGTGCTGTAAAGCTGGAGCTGAACTTGCAGATCTTGTGTCAAATCCATCCACTTGCTGGGACCTAGCTACTGAATGGAAAATAAAGCAGTTCTTGCAGCCATAGTCACTTGTTTGGACACTGGTGTCATGTAACTCTGCAAACCTGCCAGAGCAGCTCTTGTGTGCTGCACAGGATGGGAAATGAACACTTCCTAGCCACTGGTAGCAGCCTTTGGTGATGCTTCAGGCTTCCCTGTGAGGCCTGAAGATGTTGTACAGGTCAGTGACTTGGTAGTGAGATAAGTGATTGACACATACTCCACAGGATTTGAGTAAAGGGATTTTAATTGGCCAGAGCCAGGGAGCAGGAGCCTGCTGGTGGTGGTTATCAGGGCTGCTTTCCAGGCCCTGAAAGCTGCTACTTTACAGAACTCTTTCTCCTGCCCTTGGCCTGGGTAGGAGTGGATGTGTTGCTGCTGTGCAGTGAGGGGACCTTGGCACCATTCTGTGTCAGCAGCTGCTGGAGCTCCACCCGCTCATTAATGATCTTCTGGGGAGAGATGGGGAGGGGTTAGGTGGGGAGCAGCACTGCAAGGTGTTCCCTTACCAAGTCCTTGCTGGCTGCTAGAGGCAGGCTCTGGAGCAGCCCTGGTACCTGCATTGCCTCCAGCACGTCCTGGTCGGAGAGCTCTGCCTGGGGAGCTTTGCTGCCTGCTGTGCTGAAGGTAGCCTGCAGGATTCTGCTTCTGAATCTGTCAAACTTGTGGTAAAAGGGCAGAGTTGGTGTTTGGGTCGCTGCTGGGGCTGTGGTCCTCCTATGTTTCTGGGTGGGCTGAGCCACTTAGCCAGGAGTTGGGCTCTGGGCTCGCTGCTGGCATGGAGCTTACAGGACACAGCTTTAAGATGTTGGAGCCTGGAAGGGTGTTGGAAGTGTGGTGCTGTAACTGCTGGACTCGAGGGTTTCTGCTGAGGCCTGTTTGCTTTGTAGGTGACATGAGAGCTGCACTCTAAACAGCTGGGAAGGCAATTGCCTGAGCTGCTGCTCTGGCGGCTGCAAAGAGAGGCTGGCCCCAAGAGCAAAGGGCTGCAGTGCCCTGGGGCACCTCCTACTGTGTTTCTGCACAAAGCTGTCTCTGAGCTTCTGGGTTCTCTGCTTGAAAAGTCTGAAGTGTCCCCTGGGGGTTGGTGGGAGCCTGAGGTGAGGAGGCCTTCACTCACCCTGCTGGTGACCTGCTCCAGTGCCACTCTTGCCTGCAGCTCCCTGTGCTGCAGCGTCTCAGCCTGGCTCTGCAGCACCTCTTGGGCCTGTTGCTGCTTCTGGAGGTGGTGTTGGCTGGACAGAACCTCTGCCTGCAGCTGGCTGACTGTGTCCTGCAGCTCACTGAGCAGCTGCTTCTGCTCAGCTAGTTGGTATTCTTGTTCTGTAACAAGCTGAGAGGAGGGAGAGCTCTGTATGGCTGTGGCAGAAAGTGAGCTGCTGGCTGCACTTTCCCGGGCAGAGCCTGCAGGCTGCCAGCCTTCCTGCAGTGCCAGCTGCTTTGACTTGGCATTTTCTCTACAATTACTGCACTGAGGGGAGGTTGTTTAACGTGGCAAACTTCCCCAAGCCCAGCACGGGACTCACCTGCCGAAGGCTGCAGTTCTCCTCCTCCACGGCCACCAGCATCTCTTCATGTTTCCTTTCTTCTCTCAGGCTGCAGAACTCGAGAGGAAATATTTCACACTTCAGTTCTGCAGTGTGGTGGTGGGCAAGGGTCTGTGGTGTGCACAGAACCTGACCTGCCTGCTGTGTCCAAAGCCATAGGCAGCTCTCAGAGTGGTACCTTGCTGGACATGGCCTGGAGCTGCTTCTCCCTCTCTCTGAGCTGCTTTTGGAGCATCTCCTTCTCAGCCGCAGTTCTGCGGAGCTGGGATCCTTGGATCTCCAGCTGCCTTTGCAAGGAGCAGATGGCACCTGGAAGGTTGAAGTGCTGCTGTGAGCAAACCCAGCCTCAGGGGCTTCCTGGCTCCTTTCTGGAGGTAAGAACACCCAGCCTCAGGGGCTTCCTGGCTCCTTTCTGGAGGTAAGCACACCAAGCCTCAGGGGCTTCCTGGCTCCTTTCTGGAGGTAAGCACACCAAGCCTCAGGGGCTTCCTGGCTCCTTTTTGGAGGTAAGCACACCCAGCCTCAGGGGCTTCCTGGCTCCTTTCTGGAGGTAAGCACACCCAGCCTCAGGGGCTTCCTGGCTCCTTTTTGGAGGTAAGCACACCCAGCCTCAGGGGCTTCCTGGCTCCTTTCTGGAGATAAGCAGGAGCAGAGCTGCTGTTGTAGCTGCCTGAGCACAGCCCGGAGCTGAAGTTAACGCTCCAGCCACAGTGCCCCTGGCTGCTAAGTGGTCCCCGTGGCGGTGCTGAGGGGCAGGAGTGTCTGTAGCCAGGGTGCTGAAGCCCTGCTGGATGCCCCAGGGCAGTGCTCAGGGCTTCCTCTGCCCTTCACTTCGAGAGTGTCTCCAGACCCAGGGGCACTTCAGCTGCAGGTTTTGCCCTCGGGGGAAGCTCCGCTGGGGTTTCTCTAGGTAAAAGGAGCAGAATCCCAAGCTGGGCTTCCCCAGACGCATTCTCCCGGTACCTGTGGCCATGTTGTACTCATCCTTTGCTCTCCACAGCTCCTCACGCAGCTCCCGGTCGCTTTGCTGGCTCTCGGTGAGCTCTGCCACCGACACCTCCTGCGAGGTCACTTGGGCATCCTCCTCGCTGGTACCGGTACCGGCGGCTGCTTTCCCTGCGCCCTTTGCCTCCATCCCCACCCTGGAGAGAGGACAGCGCTCGGGTGGGCTGTGGGACGGTGTCGGAGCAGTGGTGCCCGGCCCGGTCCCCGGAGTCCGTTCTGGTCACAGCAGCGGAGGGGACGGGTGCGGGACGGGGACCGGGGCTGGAACGTGAACAGGACTGGGAGTGGGGCCGCACTGGCGACGGGCTCGGGGTCAGGACTCGGACCGGGACCGCACCCGAGGACGGTTTCTGGGTCAGGACTCGGAGCGGGACCGCACCGAGGACGGGTTCGGGGTCAGGACTCGGAGCGGGACCGCACCGAGGACGGGTTCGGGGTCAGGACTCGGAGCGGGAGTGAGGCAGGGCCAAGCCCTGGCCGCGTCTCCGTCGGTCGCTAAGCAACGGCGGCGCCGTGGCCGCGCTTCCGCTTCCGGCGGGGCGGGAGGGGCGCAGCGGTGCCGCCGCCATGGGGCGGAAGAAGAAGACTCTGCACGACTACGCGGCCGAGTTCTCGGAGCTGGCGGTGAAGCGGCACCTGCTGGAGCGTGGCGCGGCCGGGGAGGCGGCGGTGGTGGAGACTTTGTACTGCACCTCCTGCCAGCTGCCCATGCGCGTCCGCCGCGACCGCATCCTCGAGCACCTCTCCTCCGGCCGCCACTACCGCAACCGCCGCCTGCTCCGCCAGCACGGCCTGCGCGCCCCGCTTCTGCTGTGAGTGCCCTGCCCGGGACCCCTGCCCGCTGCTGCGCCCCCGACCCTGCGGCTCCCGGTCCGGCTGCAGCTGCCTGGCCCCGCGGGGGGCTCACCGCAACCCTCCCCCACCCCAGTCCGCTCCTCGGCTCTGCAGGTCCAGACGCTGGCACCGGAATCTGACTGCTCCCGGTGCTAGGCCAGGCTGGAACCGGGGTGGGGCTCACCGTACCGAGGCTGACCCCAAACCCTCCTCTCTCTCTCGCTCAGCTCTGCAGGTGCGGAGGTCGGTGCCAGCCTCCCGCTGCAGCTGGACGCTCCCTCGCTGCTCTCCCAGCCCTCCTTCCTCCTCGCCTCCAGCGCCGGCAGCAGCAGCAGCAGCAGCGGCACGGCCCCTTCGCCGCCCTCCTGCCGCAAGCCGCCGGTTCCTCAGCAGCCTCTCACCACCGCCAGCACCACCGCCTGCTCCCCCGCCGCCGTGGCCGTCCCCAGGGAAGACCCCGCTCCGTCCACCTCTGCCAGTCGTCCCTCGGCGCTCTCCACCTTCCACATGAGGCTGGCTCCCGGCCCCTCGCAGCAGGCTGCCCACAGAGGGGCTGGCCCCGAGGCTCCCCGCAGCCCCGTGCCTGCCCCGCGGCACTGCGGCGGCGTCGGCCTGGCCCTCTTCGGTGTCGGACTCCTTCAGAAAGCCTCCTTGCAGAGCCTGGTGGAGGAGAGCGGCTGCTGCCTGCTTTACATCGTGGAGGAGCAGCTGGAGGAGGTGCAGCGTGCCTTCGACTGCCAGCTGCTGGCTGGCACCAGGGTGCTGCGGCAGCAGGACGCCGACGTGGCTCTCAACGACCAGCGGTACTTGAGCACAGATAGCTCCGGGGCAGGGGCTGCCCTGCCAACAAGCAGGGGGCTGGGCACTGTGTGCCAGGCTGGCTTGTCACAGCCCCACAGAATGGTAGGGGTTGGAAGGATCCTCTGGAGATAGCGTTGAGTCCAACCCCACTGCCCGCAGCAGGGTCACACAGGGGCACATACAGATGGGTCTTGAAAGTCTCCAGAGAAGGAGGCTTCCCCTGTGTGGACAGTGCTGCTGTGCTGCAGCAGCCCCAGACCATGCTGGGTGCCATGGAAGGAAACAGTGAGGTCAAGGGGCTGCTGGAGGCTGATCCTCATGAGGTCACCTACCCTTAGGTGCCTCAGGAGAGTCCTTGACTCCTATAATCGATGGAAACTCAGAGGGAGGCTCCAGTCTGATTAAAGATATTCCCCTGCCCCTTATTGTCCTCTGCTGCCACAGAGCATCAACCTGCCCTTCCATGCTGCCTGCCAAGTTGTGTGCCCCAGAGCTGTGCCTGGCTTTGGTGGTGGCTCTTTGAAGCTGAGGTCAGGGAAGAAGGCTGTGAGCAGGACAGGCCGTGGTGGCTTGCTTTGGAGCTGCCACATCAGTGATGGGGCTGCAGGCAGCTCTCAAGCTGGAATTTTTGGATCCCAGAAGTGGAAAGCAGAGCTTTTAGGAGAGGTGATTTTGATGTTGGAAGCCTAAGGGTGTTGATGAAGACAGACTCCTCTCTTGTCTAGCAGCTCTGCCACAGCAGCACCTGAGAGGTCACTCCAACAGGGTTTAGCTCTTCTTCAAGGGACACCTGAAGGCTTTCTCCTTCAAGATGCAGGAGAATCAATGCAGCTCTCTGGTGCCACTTGTGGCTTTGCCCTGTGTGTGTCATAGAATCAGTAAGGCTGGAAAAGCCCTCCCAGGACTGAGTCCAGCCACTAAATCCATCACCCCACCTTTCCTCCTTGCATGCAGGTACCCTGTTCCCCGTAGACCAGAACCTGCTCCTCCAGAGCAAGGAGTTTCTGCCTTCTTTTACCCCCTCCTCCAAGTTTAAGGTGACTGTTGTAAAATAACTGCAGCTGGAAGCAGCTCCTGTGTCTTGTTACTGCAGCAGGACCTCTGCCTTCCCTGAGGAGCTTTCCTTTTGCCTTCTGCAGAGTCTCTGGAGCCATTATTTGTTCACCTCCTGAGGAAGCCTCTGAGATTGTCATCGATGCTTTACGAGCAGGTGAGAGGAGCAGCAGCAGAGGCAGCACATGGTGAGGCAGGCCCAGGCTGAATGCTTCAGTCATAAAATCCTGGAGTGACTCAGGCTGGCAGGGACCTTGAGCTCAGCTACTCCATGGGCAGGGGCACCTCTCAGCTGGACATAGCTGCTCAAGGCCAAATCCAGCCTGGCCTTGAACACCCTCGGAGAGGAGGCAGCCACAACTTCCTTGTTCTAAAGTGTCACCACCCTCAGACTGAAGAACTTCTTCCTCATCTCTAGTGTCACCTTGCTCTCCCTCACTTTCCAACCATTCCCCCTTGTCCTGTCTCTGGATACCCTCATGAAAAGTCCCTCTGCAGCCTGCTTGTAGCCTCCCTCAGGTCCTGGCAGGCAGCTCTAAGGTCCCCCTGGAGCCTTCTCTTTTCCAGGCTGGATACCCCTAGCTCCCTCAGCCTGTCCTCACAGCCCTTGGATCATCTTTGTGGCCTCCTCTGGTTGAACTGTGCCTCTTGTGTCCTTTCAGGCTCTCTGGGTAAAGAGGAATTGGTGGCCCTGCTGCTCATGGCTCACCAGCAGTGCACTTCATGCTGGTCCCAGGGTGGCTGTGTGGAGTGGTTTGTCCTAGGAATTCCAGCAGGACTCAAATTGCCACTTCTTGGGCAAATCCACAGCTGGAGGCCAGGAGGGGCTCAGCAGCATCAAGACAGGATAAGCCCCAGCTGAGCTCCATCAGCCATGCTTGCTGGGAGAGGGCCTGCAGGTCCCTGCCCTCAAGCCTCTCTCTGCTCTGTTGTGCACAGGCAAAGGGGTGCTCTGTGAGAGGCTGCCCAGCGTGGACAGGCAGAGGGCAGAAGCTTGCTTTGATGAAGCTGAGAGATGTGGCAGACCCTTGGTGTGTGGCTTCTACAAGTAAGAGCAGCCCCTGGGGAGGAGGGTGCAAGGCAGCTGGGTCTGTCCTCCAGTGGCCTTAGCTTTGCTGCTGCTTGGTAAGGTTGAGCTGGGAGCTACCTGGATGAAGCTCAGCTGAGGTTCTGGCCAACACTCAGCTGAACCCACACCTGACTTCTTCCCCTTTCAATCCTCTTCCTCCTCCTCTCTGCAGGCGTTTTGACCCAGCGCTGCAGTTCCTGTACAAGAAGGTTCGCGAGGGCCAGGCGCTGGGCAGGATCCACCGCATCTCCACCACCAGCAGCATCTACCCAGCAGCATCCCCCAGCTCCCTGAAGGCATCAGGTACTGGGCAGCTTCCTTCAGAAGGCTTCTCAGAGGGCTGCAAGTGTCTCCTGACACGTTCTGGCTCCAAGCTCCTGTGTTTATGTGGCCCTCAGAGCTGTGGAGAGTGGAGGTGTCTCTTTCGAGGAGCATCCTCCTTACCCAGATTTATTTTTGTTGCATTTTCCTGTTTGCTTTTCCTGTCAGCTGCTTTGAAGGAGCTTGTTATAGCAGCTTAGTGCAGGCCAGAAACCTGCCCTGGCTGTGGGCTGAGCATGGGGGGACCTCAATGCCTACTTTTGCTTCCTCCAGGTGGGATCTTCTACAATGCTGCCATGCACGATATTGACGTCACCAGTTTGTTACTGGGAGAGTGGGCACCAGACACAGTGTTCTCACTGGGGCATGCCTTCTGTGAAGGTGAGGGTCCACCTCTGGCTTTGCTTTGCTGTGTGCCTCTGGACTGTTTAACATCTTTGTCAGTGACATGGACAGAGGAATGGAGTGCAGCCTCAGCAAGTTTGCAGATGACACCAAGCTGTGTGGCACAGTCGACTTGCTAGAGGGCAGGGATGCCATCCAGAGGGACCTGGACAGGCTGCAGAGGTGGGGCCAGGCCAACCTCATGAGATTCAACGAGGCCAAGTGTAAGGTCCTGCACCTGGGTAGGCACAATCCCAAGCACAAATACAGG
>VWZE01018487.1:0-16907 GCA_013396675.1 Eubucco bourcierii
TCTTTCATGACCTTTCAAATATGATGGACAGTGGTTTATGTTTCACATGGAGTAACTTGTAGTCAGCAGACAAATGCTTAATGTTGTTTTGTGACTTTTTAACCCTGTAGATGTATGGAAGGTGTTTTGGAGGGATAGGCTTCGTTGTCACAAATTGTTCTTTGTGATTCCCAGCCCCTGCCGAGCTCTGCCTTCAAAAGTTACTCAGCCTTCATTGGACGCAGTATCATCTCCAGAACTTTTATGATGGATTTTATGCAATGGTTTATTGCTCTACAGAATATACTAAAAAAATCTGGGAGAATAAACCATCTTAGAGCAAGTGATTATATGTAGTATTTTAAATGCTTGCCAATGAGCTTTTAATATTTAAGACAATTAAAAAAACCTCTTAACTGGAATTACAGCTAGACTCAGTTGGAGAACCATTTTGTGTTGTGATGTTGAGATGTAAATTGAATATGATTATTTTAATTTAGGATGTTAATGTGTAAAAGCTGAGATGATAAAACAGTACGTCTTGTAGCATTATAGATTTGAGTATTGAAATACAGAAATGAAGACTGAAATTAATAGTGTTGAGTGGAAAAAAAATGTTGCTTTTTTGGCTGTTGCTATTTGTTACTTGAATGATCCAGGTCTACCTAGACTTCTGTTAACTGGAAACATTTTGAAGTTGTTACGCCATTCTATATATGTCAGTAATTGCTTTAAAAATAGCAGTTTACAAATTTAAACTTGCGTTTTTCAGCATTGCATTATTTTCCGGAATATCAGTGGCTGGTGGATTTCACTGTTGCAGCTACAGTTGTGTATGTGGTGACAGAAGCCTACTACAGTATTGTGAAGCCGTCACAAGAAATGAACATCAGTGTGGTGTGGTGCCTCCTTGTCTTGGCTTTTGCAGTGTATCCTTTTCATAAAACACTCTCTGTTGCAAATAGTTTGCACCATTCTGTGTTGCTGATTGGCGGGACTGGTGTTAAACATCTTTGTTGGCAGCATGGACAGTGAGATTGCAGCACCTTCAGGAAGCTTGCTGATGACACTGTTCTGTGTGGTGTGGTCAACATGGTGGAGGGAAGGGATGTCAGAGAGGCCTGAACAGACTGGAGCAGTGGGCCAGTGCCAACCTGCTGGTGTTAAACACAGCCAAGTGCACCTGGATGAGGGCTGTCCCAAGCACAAGTACTGGCTTGGTGGGCAAGATCTAGAGAGCAGTCCTGAGAAGAATTAGAGGGTTGTGGTGTGTGATGAGAAACTTGTTGTGAGTCATCAATGTGTGCTTGCAGCTCAGCTGACAAAATCCTGGGCCACATCAAATGAAGTGTGGCTAGCAAAGGATCACCTGATTCTTTGCTGTCATGAGACCCTCCATGTCTCATGACATGGTTATGTCCATCTAAGCACTTAGAAATATTTTTTGTACAGAAATATTCAGAGAATATTTTGCAGAAATGTGCAATTTACTGTAGGCTTTTTTGTTTGCAGTATGTTTCTGATACTTCCAGCAAGTATCAAGATACTTGCAGTATCTTGATACTTCCAAAGCAAAATAGCACAGTAGTGTGTATACTTGTGGTAGAGTCAAACCTACCCCTGCTAAAATAAAATCACCAGAGTAGCTCAGAAGGTTTGGAAGTGAGATAAAGATACATGTTTATAGCAAGTGAAAATCTGTAAGTATATAATACAATGCATATGTACAAAATATATTTACTTTTATTTACAATTGCTTACAATTTTTGAAATAACAAAGAGATCCTGCCTGGAAAAACCCAGAAGGGACTAACAGCCACCTTCTCCCCTCTAGGAGAAAAACAGGCCTGATATGGGTTAGGAACTTTCCCCTCCTCCACTATTGAAATGTACCAGACTAGCTCAGACAGCTTGGAATTAAGATAAAACTATATTTACAGCAAAACAAGGTTTACAAGTATATATACAGAATATATTTACAAGTATGTAAAATTATATACAAATTAGAAATAATGCAGAAGTCTGAATTCCCTTCTGGGCAAAGGAGACTGCCCAGAAGGGGCTCAAAGCTATCCTCTCTTTCTACCCGTGCTTTCCCAGACAGACAAACAAAACAACCAGCAAAACTTAAGGTGTTTTCTTTTAGCCAAGATGAGTAGAAAAGATATTAGAGCAGAATGAGGGAGGAAGCGAATAGATCCAGCATCCCAGGCCAAAGTGGGACAAATTGCTGACATTCTGGCTTTTTATCCCTCTCAGCAAACCAAGTAATGATATAGACTTCATTATTACTTTCTTTTCACAACCAATGATCTAATTTCTCTCATTAAATTACTCCAGTTAGGCTCAAACTGGCACACATGCCCCAACTGTTATCTGCTCTTCCAAGATGAGTGTAGCCATGCAAGATCAGCCAGCGCTGGGGACAGGAACAAGAGGAGACAGGAAGTGGCAGAGAGAACAACAGTTTATGCAACAGATTATGCACTAGTCCAGCAAAAAAATGAAATTATATAGACATTATTTTTCTTCTGTAACAAATCCTCTAATCTATTTACTTTCTGTTAAAAAATGTCCACAAAGTTCTTTCTTCTTGTATATAATTTAGAATTCTTAGAGTTTTAACTTGAAACTGCCACAATACTAATTTACTGCAAAGACGCAGGCATGAATTCAGTGTTTGAAATACATTCAAGATGCTTTTACAAAGTTGATGGAAAACAGTTACAGGAAGTGAGATGGTACATTTTGAAAGCTCTGAAAGGCTGAACTTCCCTTCCAGTGTTGAGGGAGACAAAAGTAGAATATTTATTAAACAGGCAATATTAAACTATAAAAAGAATCAATTGTAATGTTTGTTTGATTATCAGTACAGCCCAGGGCATGATGTGGTAGAAAGCAGCCCTGCAGAAAAGGACTTGGGTGTGCCGATGGATGGGAAGCTGGCCATGAACCAACAGTGTGCATTTGCAGCCTGGAAGGCCAAACACATCCTGGGCTTCATCAAAAGAAGCATAGCCAGCAGGTTGAGAGATGTTTCTACCACATTACTCTGTTCTGGTGGAACCTCACATGAAATCCCATGTCCAATTCTGGACCCCAACACAAGGACATGTACCTGCTGAAGTGGGCCCAGAGTAGGCCACAATGATGATCAGAGGGCTGGAGCACCTATCCTATGAAGAGAGGCTGAAAGAGTTGGAGTTGTTCAACCTGGGAAAGAGAAGGCTTCAGGGAAGCCTTATAGCACATTTTCAGCACTGAAGGAGGCCTACAAGAAAGCTGGGGAGGGACTATTTACAAGGGCTTATAGGGTGAACGTTGTAAACAAGAGCAGGGTAGATTTAATTGGAAATAAGGAAGAAGTTTGTTACTGTCAGGGTGATGGAACACAGGAACCCGTTGCCCAGGTAGGTGGTGGAAACCCTGTCTTTGAAGGCATTTGAGGTTAGACTTGATGAGTCTGTGAGTAACACGATCTAGTTAGGCAAGTCCCTGCTTACTGCAGTGGGGCTTGACTAGGTGATTTCTAAGGGTCTTTTCCAACCCAAACCATTCTATGATTCTGTGATTTTTACTGGAGAGTGCAGCTTCAAATATTGAAACCTCAGTCCACTCTTAAACTTATTGGTGGTAATGCCCCATTTGCTTCATCTTTCAAATCTGAGGTGTAGCCAACTTCAGTAATACTATGGTGATGGCAACTCTAGGTGAGACAATTGTGAATTACATATTGTAGGAAAATCCACTGAAATAATTCTTGCAGTGGTACTTGCCTGCAGGTCTAATCAGCACTTTTATTGGTCACCAGTTCAGGGCAAAACCAAATGCAGAAATTAAAGATTAAGTTGTCTGTCAGTGCAGACTTTCCATATCAGTAATATGAAAATGCAAGTAGCTATTAAAGTTTAGCAAGTAGCTAAACTTTGATTGTTTCTCTTGCACTTTCAAGTTTATTTGAACCTAAACCATTTTTCCATTTTTATCCTCATCTGTCTGAAGCACTGAAGATCTCATTGCACAGGTGGACCTTGAGGAGATGAAAACAGATCTAATAGACCCTGCATGTTAAAGATTTATTAGCTGTTTTTTTTCATTCATTTCCTACATGACTTAAAGGGAAGTAAGATCAGATGGAATAGTATTAGAAGCAGAATATTATATGCTAGCTAGATTTTATTTAACAGGCTCTCAACAGTTAATTGCATGCTTTAGCATTTTTGTACCTAACTATTTATTATCTAAGGGACCAATATTGTTTTGAGTTTTTTTGAGAAAAATATCTTAAGGATTTCTATCAGTTTTCTGAGGTGATAGAAGTTAAAGTTTAAAATTCATGTGGCATGTCATGTGGCAACATACAGAAATTTGGCACAATCTATAGAAAGAATGGTCTGATATATAGGAACAAGCCTTCTGAAATCAGTGTATTTTAGTAAATAGGAAACCCATGTACAAGTGTAACCTTGTACAAGTGCTGTTGCAGTGCTAAGTAGATGAACATACATTTATCATACAAAGGAACAAGTGGTCAGAACTAGTTTTCGTAGATTCATAGGATGGTATGGTTTGGAAGGGATCTTAAAAATCATTGAGTTCCAGCTCCCCAAGCAAGGAATTTCTCAGATGGGAGGCTGTCTTTTACCTGACAAGATGTAAGTAACTTGATTTAATTGATATTTTAGTGTGTGTCTACTTTTGGAACACATTCTGATAGAATAGCAAAGGGAGTGACAGTCTTTTCTTGACCAGAGGTTGATCTAAACAAAATCAGTCATCAAAAACCTTAAACTAAACTCTCAGCTGTAAACTAATTTTTTTTTCTGCATACATGCAACTAGAAACAACAGAGAGGAGTTTACTTGGTTTTCAGTTGTGAATCTGAAGATTTTGTGTATTCTCTTAGAAACAGAAGATTAATCCTTTTCACCCATGTATTTATCATAATGCCAGTAGACTATATAATTAAAAAATTTCATGATCACAGCAGTGTAAAAGATAAAATTATTTCTGTAAAAGTTTATACCATAAATTCTGCAGTGTTACCATCTTTTGTGAGGTGAAAAAACAGGAATAAAAGGTAGCGTAGTGGAGTAGGGAATCAGTTACTAGCTTAGCACTGTGTACTCTAGAATTGTTCTTCAGTAAGTCAAGCAGTGAAAGGAAGTGGTGACGTAACCTGTAATGCTTTTATTTTCTCCATCCCTAAAATAGGTGGCAGATTGACTAACAGAGGGTGTTTAGTCACATATATAGTTTGAATGATCATTAGTTAGACCATAACTGGAATTTACTGTCAGTGTACTTTCATTTTCCCAGATGCATTTTCCACGTTGTTTAGACATAATCTGTAGTTGAAAACATTGAGGTATCTGAGAGGTTGTAAGACTGTTTATACTTTAGAACTATTGAGCACAAACTGCTACGATGACCTTTATATAGATTCAAGATTTGAAATTAATGTATTTTCAATTTATTATTGAGTCCCTACCTGTATGAAGACACTTGGCTTAAGAATATTTTATTAGAGAGACAGAGCTTTTGAGAACACAGTTCATATGAGCTATTATGTCCCTTTTTTGGAGGGTGATCTAAGTCTTTCTTTAGATAAGTCTGTTCATTCTGTGAAGTGTGACGAGAGCTTAAGTTCATTACAGTGGACTTAGGTGATGTGGAGCCTTAGCATTGCATCTAATGACTCTTGTCTATATGATTACCTCTGCATATACATGAAATGCAGCAGTGTGTGTGCTATTAAATAAAGTCTGGTATTGCATAATTGTACAGTTTTTTTGGGAGGTCACCTACTCAAATGTTTTACTGAATAGATTCTCTAAAACATGATTTCCTGTAATCTGCACCTAGAAATACTTCTTACAAAAGCTTAAAAAGTGTTCATCCACTTCCTAACCATCACAGTTGTTCTGTTCAAAAGCAGTACTTTGGATCTTGAAATGTTAGACCTTGACTTAATGTAGTTTGAGTTATCCATGAGACTGCAGTGTGCCCTTGTGGCTAAGAAGGCCAATGGTTTCCTGTGATGAATTAAGAAAAGGGTGACCATCAGGTCAAGGGAGGTTCTCCTTCCCTTCTACTCTGCCTTGATGAGACCACATCTCGAGTATCATGTGGAGTTCTGGACGCCCCACTTCAAGAGGGACAGGGATATATATTAGAAATTATATAATGTCTAGCAGAGACAATTAAGGGATGGGAACAACTGTTTGATGGAGCAAGGCTGAGAGACCTGGGGGAGTTTAGTCTGGAAAAGAAAAGACTGAGAGGAGATCTTACTAACTCTTATAAGTATCTGAAGAGTGGATATCAAGAGGAAGGTACTAGTCACTTTTCAACGATGTCTTGTGGTAGGGCAAGGGTAAATGGATACACACTCCAGCTCAACAGGAGAAACTTCTTCACTGTGAGCATGACAGAGTACTGAAACAAGTTGCCTTGTGAGGTTGTGGAGTCCCCTTCTCTGGAGACTTTCAAAACCTGCATGGATACATTCCTGTGACCTGCGCTAAGTGATCCTACTGTGAAAGGGGAATTAGACGTGGTGTTCTTGGATGTCCCTACCAACCCTTACCATTCTGTGATGGAGTATTTCTCATTTTGGTTGATATTTTGCATTGATGGTAAAAGTGTTTTCATTTTTTGTTTGTAATTTAGGATTATTTAATAATTTATACTTAAACCATGAGCAAATTACCCTGGGTTGATACAGTCAGTTGTGACAATATTCACTAAGTAAACCTAAATCAACTATTCCGGTGTAGAGTATTCCTGGTTAGCAGTCACGTAATGATTATACTTGACAGTATTCTGTAATTTTAACCTGAAATTGACTGAAGACACATTACTTCAAAAAAAAGTACCACATAGAACAGTTCTCATGTAGAGGATTAAAAATAGTTTTATGGTTCTTAAATACAGTTATTTGACAAACTTTAGTTTTCCTTGACCTTTTTCTTCTGTAGTAAGGTACTGTTTTCATTGACTACCCATTATTTCAAAGTAGAGGATGGAGGCGAAAGATCAGTCTGTGTCACCTTTGGTTTTTTCTTCTTCGTGAAAGCAATGGCAATTCTCATTGTGACAGAAAACTATCTTGAGTTTGGACTGGAATCAGGTAACTCCTGTCTTTGATGTTTGCAACAGCTGCAGTGATAGCATGAGCTTAAATTTAATTCCTGTCATTTAGGTTTTTTTGAGAATACTTGTGTTTATATGTCAAAGTTCTAAGAAATTTTGCTTTGGCATGCAGATTCTGAATGATAGCTTGTATATATTTTCCCCTGCTTTCTTTTTAATAGTGTAATATTTGCTTAACTGTTATATTTAACCTGTTTTGCCTTTACTAAACCCAAACTCCTTTACTAAAAAAGCCCCAAAAATTCCCAGACCAAAAATAAAAACCAAAAAATCCCTTATGTTTTTTTTAATAAAGTGTTACTTTTATTTGTGTTCCCGAAGTGTACAAATACCAAAGAGGTTAATAGTTTTTATTGCATGATGGCATGCCAGTGTGCTATACATATGACTGTTTGTTTAAAAGATAACCTGTTACCTACTGTGGTGGGTTGTTTGGTTTTTTTTGGTGGTGTTTTTTTTTTGTTGTTGTTGTTTAAAAAAGGAGGATTCTACATTTCGATGTAATAAAATACATATAATTTGTGTGTCTCTGCAGGATTCTCAAATTTCTCAGAAAGTGCTATGCAGTTTCTTGAAAAGCAGGGTTTGGAGTCCCAGTAAGTTTCTGGAAATATGTTCTGTCTTTTTTATGTGTGCAATTATGTCTGATTTTCTTAGCAAGCATTTGTCTTGCGTGTTTTGCTCTTGTGTGTATTTATAATCTCTATAATAATGTGAAGAGAGGTTAATGAAAATAAATAAGTCACAAGTAAATTATGTTTCATTTATGCTTTTCCTTTTTAATTTGGAGGTATTTTCTATCCTGACACTCTGGTTGTAGCCCAAAGCTAGAGACAACTCTGCAAGGACTGCTTGAAACTTTGTGATAGGCTTTTTTTTTTTTTTTGCCATTCCTATGGTAAGGCAGAGGGGGAGCGTGCAAAAGCTACACAGGGAACTTGTGATCAGATTGGCATTGAGAGTGAATTTAGTGTTCACTCCTGTTTTCAGGTTGTAGTCAGGTTTTCCTAGTCTGCAGAAACATCATCTTGCTACAGGATATGCAAGTTTTTTATGGACTTGTGGACATGCCATATTTATGACATGCAGTCAGTGTTGTGGACAGCCTTTGTGTATTATCATTTGGATTTATGTGACAATTTCTGCCTTACACACATGCTCTGAAATGCATTTATGGGAGATGTCATCATTGTGAGAGCACAGCTTTGGTTTTCTTGCTTGGAAGTTCTCATGTATCAAGCAGAGCTATGGAATCTCTTTTATTTTCAAGGAACAGAGGTTTTCAAAACTAGACTGAAATGCTATGTTTCCCATGGGAAACCTTTAACTGAATCTTGTGTATTTCTTATCCTTTCTTCACTCTTTTCTTCCTAGGGCATTGCAAGTGTACTAATGTATTTATTTTCCTGTTATGTGTTTGTTTCTTTTTTGAGTTTTTGCAGTGCTTTGTTTTTTACAGCAGCGATTGGGTTGATGGAGTCTTGACAATATGTATGGCATACCTTAAGAAAGAATTTGAAACTCATGTGGATCACAAGATTTGGTTTTGTTTCTCTTTAATCTGTGTTAGTTACATGTCACTCTGTAGGTTTTGTGGAATCTGCAGTGGGTTTTGTGTGTATTAATTCTGTAGTTCAGCTGATCGGGGGATATTTTTTTCTGTATTTTTTTTTAAACATACTTAGTGGTACATTAAAACAAACAATCACTTGGAAGAGACATGGTAATTGGCCACATCTAAATTTTTTGATAAATCTGTGAAAAATTGCAATAATAAGAGTCTGGTAGAGCTTTTTAGTGGATAAACTTAAAATGTCAGTGGTATAACTTAAATATCCATTTTGCCTCTGACCAGTTAAACTTAGGATGCTTGTATTCCTACCATAAACATAATCATTGAATTCGTTCCAATAGATGTTTCTGCTGTAATTTGTGTTAATTACCACTTAAAATTACTCTTTTTATGGTTCTTCACTACTAACAAACTTCTTGTCTTCTAGGCAGTAGCCTGTTTTTGTTTTACTAGGAAATAAATAGGTGACTTAAATCTTAACTCCAGATTGATTTGTAATAATGCTGGTATTCCAGAGTAAAAGTACAGAATACTGTTAGCATTTTTGATTGAATGTTAGATACTGTTGAGTTGAAAGTGGTCTCTGATACTCCCCACCCCCACCCCCAACTTCCTCCCCAAGAAAATGCTTATTTCCTTTCTTTTCTTTTAGGGGTCCTGTGTCTAAACTAACCTTCAAATTGTTCCTGGCTGTTCTGTGTTCACTTATTGGTGCTTTTTTGACATTCCCTGGCTTGCGACTGGCTCAAATGCATCTGGATGCTCTGAATTTAGCAACAGAAAAAATAACACAGTAAGACAAAATATGTGCACATAGGTATATGCTACTCAGTCTTAAATCTTTAATGTCTGAAAATAAACAAAATAAACTATTCCAACAACAAGGTAGTGACTAAGACTTCTGCTGATGCCTGCTTTCCGTATCGAGCAGAATTGCCACCTGCCTCTTTCTGCTCAACCTGTGCTCTGCCAGTCTGTTATGTTCTTTGCCTTGTAATTAGAGTCCCAATTAAAGGAGCTTTCCCTTTTCTTCTGCAAGAGCTCCACCATGAATGTTTCTGCTTACTGCCTCCTTTTCCCTATAATATCGTTTTTAAAGAGAAGGTAATTTCCAGGAAATAGAAGTGCAACTCTTTTTTTTTCCCATTCTTGCCTCCAGATGGGCATTGTGCCTTTAAGAAGTGTAGGGTATAATATAAAAACCAATATTACCCAGAATACTTAACAGGAGTCAGGTGTTAACACCAGTTTAAAGGAATATTTTAATTTTTAGTCATATTTATTAATAGTTGTAATGACAGATTCTGAAGCATAGGCCACTGTGATCATTTAGTTTGGTCATATTCTGAAGGGAACCATTATATATTTCTGATAANTTCCCCCCCCCCCCCAGTATACCCCATCTTAAAAATTAATCTGTTTAAAGTGGGTCCTTTAGTTTTGGTAAATTTCTAACCACATTCTCTGTTTTTATCTTGCACTCATTGTAGGTGAATGAATTCAGGTATACATGCAAGCTGTTGGCTTGTATCTGCTGTTAAGTTTCTGTCTGTGTAGACTGTTATTGAGTCACTTCTTAATCTGTTCTTTTGAGTTACAAAATTAAAAATAAGCATTTATTTTATTTTATTCTCAATATTTTAGATTTTTTTTTAACTTTTTCTTTAAATATCCTCTAATTTTTTAGTGCCTTCATCGACTTCTGTACATGAGATCCTAGGCAGAAATACAAGATTTCTGAAACACAAGTTCATTAGTAAAGAACTAAAAGAGTAATTAGTATCCACTAGGATGGAGTTACGAAAAATAAATCTCCTCTAACTTAATGTTTAGAGAATATTGTAACTGATTGTTGAAGTTTGTGCAACACCAAGCAAATTGTTTTCAAAAGTCTGCCAATATTAGAACTATTCAACTGGAACAATATAAAAGTTACTTTAAATGGATAAAAACTCAGTCAGGTACTAATTTAATTAGGTAATGCAATTATAAACAAAGAATCATTATCAACTAATGTATGCTAATTGGCTTGGAGACATCAGTGTTTGTACTTAGTGGGGTGTTTTTAATCAATGGTTAGATCACTATTGACTGTTTCCACTTCTTTGACAGTGACTAACGGGACGTGAGGATGACAAGTCACTGATACCACACTGTTTAGTTTGGGTGCAGGGAGGAAAAAAAATCCTTTCTCTGCTGCCAAACATGATCTAGTTTTGAGAAGAAAACCTAACAAACCAACCAAAAAAACCTACCCAAAAAAGCTACCATACCATAACCTCTCCCCAAAACCACAACAAAAAAACCCAAACATCATACAATAATGCACTGAAGAAAAATGACCAGAAAAAAAGTTAATCATTAACTGCCACTTTACTAATATCTCCAAAATTATGAATGTGATTGTTTTATGTATATAGGGAAGTAAGGCCTTGCTTTTTTTTTTTGTTTTTTTTTTAAAGAAAATAAAAATCATCAGGTGCCCTTTTTTTGTTTCCATAGCTACTTTGATATTTTAATTTGGCAGCAATATCTTTCCCTGCGTATATTTTGAACTTTTAATCAGTTATTACCATTTTCATCCACATTGCCATATTTTTCCAGAGCCTGCTTCAAAAGTCTTTCAGTCATTAACTTAGGAGAATGTCTTAAGTAGACGGCGAAATGCTGTCACAAGTTACTGAAATGCCTTGAATTGTTTATTTGGTGGTGGTATGTTCCCTAGCAACGCTGAGTAACTGGCAGAGCTTATTTCTCGTATTTTTTCTTCTGAAAATAATGATTTAAATGTGTCTGTGTGGCCATCTTCTGAAGCGCAAACATTTTAATACAGTGGTGAGGCACTGGAACAGGTTGCCCAGGGAAGTTGTGGATACTCCCTCTCTGGGGGTGTTCAAGGCCAGGTTGGACGAGGCCTTGAGTAACCTGTACTAGTGGGAGGTGTCCCTGCCTCTGGCAGGAGGTTGGAACTAGATGATCCTTGAGGTCCCTTCCAACCTAACCGTTCTATGATTCTATGATTCTAATGCTTTTAGGAAGCTTCGTAGTTTAAATCAGTAAGTTCTTGTGTTCTGTAGAATAACTTTTGATTACTTCATTTTTTTCTATAGTGTAGAAAGACTCTAGTTGGAAATGAAAGCATAAACAAGCTGATTCTCTTAGCGAGGAAGCATTGCAATAGAAAAAAACAGTTCTGCAGCACTGAAACCTTCAACTCTGTCTATTTCACTGTAGTAATGAAACATTATTGGGGCATGTGGTCCAGATATGAGGAAGGGTATTAATTTCAGGAAAAAAAACCCATAAAACTATCTCCTCGTCTTAAATTCTGATGATTTATACACAAGGATTACAAAAGTTACTACTCTACATTAATGATTCAGTTCAGTACAATGCTAGCTTTGGTTTTTTGTGTTTTTTTGTCTCGTTATCTTTAAATGAATGTAAGTGCAAAGTTTCTTTTAGTCAATGTTTCTAAGTAAAAGTCTTAGTTAATTTGGGAAATCTGACCTCTGAGAACCATTTCCCCTGGTCTCTATAGATCACATAAGGGAACCCGAGAACATTTATATTAAAACAAATTTTAAAAATAGTAATATAGAAGCATACATCTCATAATTATCCCAGATGCTGGCTCTCTAGATTAAACTGTAGTGTCTAGTGCACTTCACTCTTAAGTCATCATATGGAAATTCCCAACAGCTGTCTTTTACTGTTGTGTGGCATATGCAAGTAGCTTCTTTGGTCATATTGTTTGGAATAAATCAGTTTTTCAGGTATTCTAAGAGGAGGTTTTTTAAACCACTGTGTGGTTTCACAGTATGTACTGTTTTGTTGAAACATAAGTCATACCTATCAAATAGGAGAGTAATTTTATGATTTACCTTTCTCCCAATTGGTTTAAAATTTGGATTTCTCCTTTTCAATCTATACATCCAGTTTCAACAGAGGGATTTGGCTTTACCGTTGGTGGTGAGTTAATTGTGTTTAATAACTTCTTTTTTTTTTTTTTTTCCTTCTTTCAGAACACTGTTACATATAAACTTCTTGGCACCTTTGTTTATGGTTCTACTGTGGGTAAAACCAATCACGAAGGACTACATTATGAACCCACCTTTAGGCAAAGAAAGCGTCCCTTTGTAAGAGTCCCTTTAAAAGTTCTTTTTGGGGTATTGAGAACAAAATCGTAAGTCTAAGTACTGCTTTGTGAAAGTCATAGAAATTTGAAAGACTTAATAGCATCTACTGGCAGAGGTACTGTGGGAGTTGCAGCTGAACTCTGAAAGACTTCTGTTATTTCAGAAGAATGAGAATTAGATGTGAAGTGATGAATGCTAAGGTGGTGCTTCTCTAAAAGGTTCTGTTTTCGGGCATCTCCTTGACAGTGATGGTCTGCTCTTTCTGAGGGTGGAATACTACCTCGCTGCCACCTTCTGGAGCCTTGCATCGTACATATTGGTGGAAGGAGAGAAGCAGTTCTGACAGTCAGGATCTATTTGACATGAGAACTGTCCCAAGTGATTTGTCTTTAGATCTGTGAAGGGCATAGTTTATGCATGTGATACATGAAGTACATATGGAATTGATAGCTGAAATATTTAGAACATAAGAAGAGGAAGAGTTTACAGGTAGAATGGTATCTGAAATAAATGTTCTACAAATAGAATAGGTGACTGTTGCTAACAGTGTAGGTAATTTGGAATAGTAAAACTGAAATAGACTTGAAATGGCTATCACTGACTAGCACTTACTGCTTTGGAGGTCTGAGATGTGCTTCTAAAGTGATTCTGTGACCACTGAACCATCGCACAAAACATTACAAATATGCATATTTTGTATTTTCATTTTGTTCCACAGTTAATCTTAAAATTAGAGTTGTGCTGTGATGGGATATCTAAGGCAACTGAAGTACACATTTTCTAGAACTGTATGTCTCAAATTCTGTAATTATCTGAGCTAGCTCATTTTTTAGTATCCTGTCTTCATTACTCAGAATTTAACATCTAAGAGCTGTTCCTGTGTACAGATAAATGGATGCTAATTTGGATCAAGAAGCAACAGTAGAGAGAATCAGAGGACAAAAGTGAATATAACTGTCACTTCAACATCATGACTGTAGCTTGTACACTAAGTACTTTTGACAACATGCTTCAAGATTTCTTTATAGATGAAACAGTTCTGTAGCAGTAGGCAATCTTTGGAAAACCGCATTACCCATTGTTTTTTGCTCCACAGAATGTCAGAAGATACATTTGACACTGTGAGGTTGTGGATAATAATCCTGTTGTGTGCTTTACGGTTGGCCATGATGCGTCATCATTTACAGGCCTATCTGAATTTAGCCCAGAAAAGTGTGGATCAGATGAAAAAGGAAGCTGGCAGAATAAGTATGGTTGATTTACAGAAAATGGTAAGTATGGTGGCAGTGAGATTACATATTTGGAGTGCTCTGTCTGTACAAATGTAGTAGTTTTTTTTCCTCCATCTATGTCTTTTCTGTCAGCAAAGCTGAAATCAGAGGGAAGCTTCCTAAACTCTTATCTTCTACAAAAATAGCACCATTACAGAGAAATTCTGCAAAGCAAACTGTACAGAGATGTCATGCATATTATACAGATGGCTTTTCTTAAGTGATTCAGTTGTTCTTATAAAAGATCCCTTAATGAATTGTTCTTTACAAAGATGTGTTTCTCTTCAGCATGAGTAGGTCTTGGGGAGTGCACAGAATGAGTGGTGATCTGTAGCCGAAGCAAGAAGGAGTTGAATTTAGATAGAAGGTTAAAGTACTGTTACTTAATCCCAATTAGGTTTGGGGTTTTTTTGTTCGTTTTTAAACCAAGGCAAAGTTTAAGGTAATTACATATTTTGGGATAAAATAAGACATGTCTGTCAGACCATTCTCAAGTCCACTGTCCTAATTACAAAACTGTCTGCCCCTTTTGTTACTATGGCAAAAGTTAAAAAATACTTACTGCTCCTCTTGAAGTGTTAAAACCAAAACACACCATCAACAAACTGAAGTGTAGAACACTTGGTTTGCATATTGCCTCCAAAATGAACTTAACATTTCTGGTATTGCTTGGTGGTGCTGCCTGATGATCTTGATGAGGAATATCGAAATATGCCATAAGACAAAGATTTCTCTATTGGATTTGGCACAGTCACTTACAATCTTGTCCTTGCCTTCACTGTATATTCGAAGGTCTTATGTAGACTGTGCAGTAGTTGTTTACATAGTGGGTAGTAGTTTGTTTCAGAAGTAAGGGTAGGAATGCATAATATTAGTTCTGGGAGCTTTCATCCTATCCATAAAACAGTAATGTCTTTTCTCTGGTGTTCCCCACATCTGTTTATCCAGTATCACTGTATCTTCTCTTTGAGAAGACTGTAGATGCTAAATTAAGGCCTGTTTTGTTTTACTAGAGGTGTCTGGTTCATCTTCCTCTGGAACTTCTGCCAGTGAAGTATTTTCTGTCTCTCATCCTACAGTGATCATTACTTCTTTAATTTTATCTTTCTATCATATTTTATCAATTATCTTACAGTATTTTTTGTCATGCTTTTTTATTTTGTACCCTGTCAATGTCTTACTACTTCTCATGTTAGTTTTTTGATTCTTGCTTGTCATGAAGCCTCACACGGCGCACCAGTTGTCACTGTTGTTGTCGCTGCCTCGTTCTGTCGTTGCCTGCATTCTCCACCACTTGTTGCTGCCAGCAGTCTGACAGATGCAGTGATACACTTTGGATTGAAGCAGGTGCTCTTTATTCTAGGGCAGTTTTAGCATAACACTCGCTAAAAGGTGATCTCCTTAAAGGCACACTGTGCATTTATGGTGATACCGTTACATTCACACCAAATTAGCAAAGTCCTTAGAGTTTGTTTTCTGTATTTTACACCTCTTTGTTTCTAGTATCTTCATCAACAAGGTTAGTGTAGATTTTTGTTCTTGAGACATCTGAGTACCATCATTTGGTGATAGTCCACCTTCTGCTGTGTCTTCATAACCAGATCCTGCCAACATGCTGTCCCAAGAATCTTTACCTCTTGGTAATTGAGCTCCTCTGGCTAGTTTGCCAGTTTATGCACAAATTCATATGTGATACAAGATTCGTGTTCATTATCTTAAGCCTTTTATAGATAATTTGGCCAATTTATGCATGCAAAATTCTCACCTGATCGGATATCTTGATCTGAATCCACTGCATAGCTCTGCCATTTCATTGTGCCTCTTGTCTGCCGTACCAAATGTTCCTCACACGGTCAGACCTGCCCAACCAAACATGCATGGGGGGTCCTCACATGGCTGGTCCTCACACGGTCAAACCTATGTGGTCAAACTCCCACAGGGCAGCAGTCCTCACACGGTGCAGCAGTTGTCACTGCTGTCATTGCTACCTTGTTCTGTGGCTGCCCACATTCTCCACCACTTGTTGCTGCCAGCAGTCTGACAGATGCAGTGACACACTTTGGATTGAAGCAGGTGCTCTTTATTCTAGGCCAGTTTTAGCATTACACCCATGCAGGACAGAGGACCAATGAGAGGCATCATAAAGCTGTGGGAATGAAGGCCAAGTGCTTATACGCTGCTCATTATTTTTCTCTCTTACATTGGATTCCCACACTGAAGTCCATTAAGATTTTAGAGTTCTATGCAAAAATGTCATGTCTGCCTTCACCTTTTTGCCATGCTGTATTCTGGTATTTAATCATAGAATCATAGAATGGTAAGGTTGGAAGAGACCTGAAGGATCATCTAGTTCCAACCCCCTGCCATAGGCAGGGACATCTCCCACTAGTACAGCTCATTCAAGGCCCCCTTCAGATACTGGAAGGCTACTATCAGATCCCCTCAAAGCCTTCTCTTCTCCAGGCTGAAGAGCCCCAACTCTCTCAGCCTGTCCTCATAGGAGAGCTGCTCCAGCCCTCTGATCATCTTTGTGGCCCTCCTCTGGACCCACTCCAACACTTCCATGTCCTTCCTGTGCTGAGGGTTCCAGAACTGCACACAGTACTCCAGGTGGGGTCTGACGAGAGCAGAGTAAAGGGGCAGAATCCCCTCCCTTGCCCTGCTGGCCACGCTTCTCTTGATGCAGTCTAGGACTCGGTTGGCTGTCTGGGCTGCATGTGCACACTGCAGGCTCATGTTGAGCTGTTCATCAACCCAGACTCCAAGGTCCTTTTCCTCAGGGCTGCTCTC
>VWZE01018502.1:18658-28679 GCA_013396675.1 Eubucco bourcierii
CTGTGCTAGTGGGAGGTGTCCCTGCCTATGGCAGGGGTTTGGAACTAGATGATCCTTGAGGTCCCTTCCAACCTTACCATTCTATGATTCTATGATTCTATGAAACCTGGGGTGTGGTTGGCTCTCTAGGCTGCAAGTCCACATTACTGGCTCACATTCACTTGTTACTCGATCAATACCCCAAAGCCCCTCTCCACAGGGCTGAACAAACTGTATTTGTGCTTGAGACTGACTTGATGCATGTGCAGAACAAATCTGCATCATCTTGACATATCTGTATGGCATTTACTTTAAAATCCTCTTAGCACAGGAGGACTAGTGTAAAGAGATCTTGGAGTCACTGATGACTGGGCTGAAGCAAAATAGAATAGAATAGAATAGAACAGAATAGAATAGAATAGAATAGAATAGAATAGAATAGAATAGAATAGAATAGAATAGAATAGAATAGAATAGAATAGAATAGAATAGAATGGAATAGAATAGAATAAAATATTTCAGTTGGAAGGGACCTACAATAACCATCTACTCCAACTGTACGACCACTTTGGGGCTAACCAAATGCTAAAGCATGTTGCTAAGAAATTGTCCGAATGCCTCTTAAATGCTGACAAGCTTGGAGCAACAACTGTCTCTCTAGGAAGCCCATTCCAGTGTTTGACCACCCTCTTGGTAAAGAAATGCTGCTCAATATCCAGTCAAAACTTCCCCAGCACAGATTTAAACCATTCCTACAGATTCAATCACCAGATACCAGGGAGAAGAGATACTCTCCACTTTTCCTCCTCAGGAAGTTGTACAGGGCAATGAGGTGGAAATTCAGCCTCCTTGTCACCAAACTAGACAAACTCAGAGTCCTTAGTCACTTCTCAGAGGACATACCTTCCAGCCCTTAAGAGAATTGTGTGTAACCAACTTTTTAAAAAAAGTTATCTACAAACATTCCTACCAAACACTGTTCAACAAAAATGTATGTTTTTACATACAGTCCGTACAGTATTCTTCTTTAGATGCACCAAGGACAGCGACGGGCATGTTTGCACAAAAAATTCAAAACAACTGAATGTATCAATCATAAATTACAGCAACTGAGAAAAGTAAATTTTCAAATCAAACGAAGCACAAAAGTATAAAGTGATGTGTGGGGGTCAGCACAGGTCAATGATAGATTTAGCGATGAAACAGGAATGATTCTCGTTCCCCATTCCTAGCTGAAATCTGCAGTGAATAACACTCCTTCCTCTAAAAGAATAACCATGTCTGGTACATTAAATTAGATCCATTTTGAGCCCATGTAAGATTATTTCTATGCCAATTATAACACTATTATGCATATGAAGATAATTAACACTAATAAGAATCAGAGATACTTTTATATGTGACAGGGAATCATAGGATGAAAGAATGTGTATGCGTATATCTAGATCTTGCACAATTAAATAACTTCCATAAGATACAAGTGATTTCTGAACCTAAGATTGTTACTTCAAACACCTGGTACATGGTATAATACCCTGTAGCTCTTCTGTGATGATTGATTTTCCTGGTTATTATTATTTCTTATTTGCATTGTGATGATATCTCTGGATTGATGGATGAGGCCCCTACTGTGGTAGAACTAAAGCAAGCAGCACAGACTAGATAACTCCATCCCTGAGTGGTTCCCAGGTAAACAAAGCAGCAGAGTTTGAACAAAGGAGAAATAAGAAAATACCTGTAGATCAGATCCCTGCAAAGAAACAAACTGATTTTCCTAATTAGAATTCTGCCACTACTGAATGCTTCCACTGATTTCAGAATGGAAAGATTTCTGTGTTTTGTTTTAAAGTGATTGTGCTGTTAAAAAAAAACAACATACAAAGATGTAAAGTAATGATTAAATCAAAACTGAAAGAGAAGACTGAGGTAAAATAATTAATTTCCTTAAAATAGCATTCCATTCATACCAAGGGGCTACTCTTTAGATTAAAGCTAAGAATATCATGTAAAATTATAACAGTGACAACAATGACTTTTTAGAAGTACAGTTATTTGTTGGGATTGTGAAAAAAAAAGATCAGTTTGGGTTAGTTCTGCTTTATGTTTTAAAGATTTATAATGCTTCAGCCGGTTTTAAGACTGCAGCAACGATTAATTAATGAACTCGGCAGCCTTCCTTGCTCCTCCAGGGCTAACTGCTCAAAACCTTGCAGCAGAAGAAACTGGCAAAGAAAATAGCATCACTTCCTAAAATAGTTGCTAATAAACAAAACTCACATGATGAAATGTTACTCTGTCAGCCAATGGCTGCCTGGCTTTGCAGTGCGTCCTGTGTACATTTCCTGGTATTTTTTGCTCTAGGTTAGACAGCATCACGGTGGTATCTCAGTCTGCAGAGCTGGGTGTTTGGAGAGATAAGAGTGACAGAGCTTACTCCAAAAGCTTCCTGGAGAAGTTGGATGTCCATGTGCTCTCTTTCAGATACTTTCCCTAAAAGTGGTCCTGAGAAGTCATCTTCTTGGTTCACCTAAAAGTCCTAATGCTCACGTGATTCTTTATATTGCACTCTGTGGGTTTTAAAGCAGTCCCTAAATCAAACTGCTGGGAGTCTGAGTCAGTGAGACTTTAATAAGACCCTTAGTAATAAGACTCTTAGTACAAGAAATGCTAAGCCCACAGCACTCTTTGTGCTTGATCTTTTCTGACCAGCCAGGTCTCTTTTATTCTTGATTTGAACAAGTGAGACTGGTACCAAAATGCTCAAGATTCACTGCACCAATACCTCAGATGATTTACATTCATCTCCTTCCTCAGACCAGATTGCAACTCTACAGTCCCTTCTGCACTGGGGCTGGGTACAAGCTGCACTGCACCAAGAACTGAGCAAATAGAACAAAGTTTGTGTCTGAAGGAAGAGACCTGAAAAAAAGGTTCAGAAGCCACAAAGCAAGATCCTTGTGCACTTCATCTGCAGACACTTGACTACAAGAGTTTAAGCCAGAAATCCACACTGAATGCCACCATGCTCTTGCAAGTCCTTACATAATATGCAAAAAGAATCTAATGTCTTGGAGTGAATACAAGATAGCAGTGTGATGAAGAAGGACAGCTACCTAGGAAGGAACTATTAAAGGATTGGAATATGTCTTAAACTGTAACAGACCTTCAGTGAAGTTTTCCCCCCTATATTCAGACTTCTCAGTCTCAAACCTCTTTCTCCTTCCTGAGAGCACAGACTCTAACCTTTTGTTCAAACATTGAACAGGAGCTACCATTGCATTTTAAAATAGCTATATATCTTCTGTACAGCAGCTCAATGACTGAAGGCTCACCTTTATACAATGCCTCCTTAGGAAATGCCCTCCCTGTAGGCTGTATTTTCTTTTGAGGAGCTGAAGGGGAAGCAGATATGGAGGGAAAAAAAACTCTCTGGGGAAGCTGCACCACACAGAAAAAAAGATTCAGGATTCACCAGGTCAGAAGTAAGGGAGCAGATCATAGATTCTGCTGGTAGGGACACATGCCTGAGGGAATGATTTAACAGCACTAAACACTATAATGTTCAGCAAGGACACCACCAGACATCAACTCCTTAACCATTTTTTAACAGAATTATTCTTTCTTCCCTGTTTTGGTCCACTATATCTTAACCTTTTATGTTTCTTGAAGAACAGCTGTTCTAGGAATGGAGGAAGGTTAGCCTTGGAAACACTCTGGTGAGGTAAGAGAGGTAGATTTCAATCCCATCTCAGGAAAAGGGGATTTAGACCTTGGTCTGTTACATCCCAGCAACATCTTCATCACCACATTTGTTGCACAGTGAAAGAGCACAATCCCTTTCTCATCTTGCTTTGACATCAGGCAGGCACTGTGTGTGCAGTACAACTGCAAAATGTGTTCCCACTAGAACATTGTTTTGATTCTGGCTAGGTTGCATGGTAACTTTGAGTCACTGAGGCACTTCACAGGATGCTTAGAAACAGAAATGCATTTAGGTGCAAGAAGACTGCACTCGAAGAAATATGATGTTAACAAGGTGTCTGCAAGGATAGGATGCTAGGCAGGGGCCAAGTAAGGGGTTTCAGATTTGAAGTGTCCATAAGCATCATTTTAAATGCTTAATTCCTTTCTGTTTACTGAATTTCTCCATTTACATGACTTTTTTTTCCCTTGTGCTTAGCCAGACATTCTGGAAGTAAGAGAAGCAGAGGAAGGAATCCTTCCACCCCTCATCTTTTCTGATCTCTGTAAAGAGAGTAATCCATTAAATTGTCCTACTATTGCCCTCTTCTCTCTCCTGTTCAGATTACTTCACTGACAGAGTTGAGAAGTGCAGTAAGAGGATGGAATGGGGATGTTTATCCCCTTCGGTCTTATGTACAGGCTAATAAGGATCATTCCAGCATGATCTGCTGTTAACTGTCATTTCTAAGGATGCTCCTCTGGTGTGTGATTATCTCACATTACATGCTGCTATTTTAGAGTGTATACCTCTTTCTAGGCCATGAGAAATAGTGAGCAAGCCATAAACAAAACTTTAAAAACAACATAGAAGTATTCTGACAGCAGGAAAAAAGTCTCATCAAATCTAGCAACGAAATTTTCACTGAAAACAAGTGCACTAACCATTGTAGCCTGAAACCCACTGATAAAAGCAGATTTCATTCATATTTCTGCCTGAATTCCTCCATTTTGGAGGAACTCTCTGAAGGTAATTAATCATCAAATTGTAAATATAACTAATACATTTGCCCTACTTAGCACAACAATGATGCAACTGCTTCAGAGAAAAGTGTATTCAATTCCAATCTAATTATGCCGTGACCCACAGATGCTGGTCAGGATATTACAGGATATAAAAGAACACCAGATCATAATCCAGTCTAAAATCACACAATCAGGTTATAAGTCATCCACAGTGGACTCCTGTAGATAAAAGAATAGTAAATAATGCCATTAAAACAACCACAGGGATAAAGGTGGAGTGTTTTGATTCTGATTCTCAAATGGTAGCCAAGTTTGAAACATCCTTATGCCTTATGGATTTAACAGATGCTCCACAAGCATTTGGCAGAAGTTTTGAAGAGATGAGTATATTCTGTACATACACATATACTATATCTGCGATTAGGGTTTGGGGAATGTATAGCTGAAATATGCACGTAAAAGCTGTCAGTTGCTGTTGTATAATCGTACAGATTTATCTCTACAGGACTCCTTGTGCCTTTGTGAATTCTGCCTTTTCCTCTATTAATAACCCTATGACAGAGCTTAGGGAAAAAAATCAAGCAAACAAAAACTGCTGTATTATTTCACAGAACTGATTTGACTTGGAAAGACAGATGCTAAGAGACAAAAAGAATGTCATTCTCGGTATTACCCACTACACAGTATTGGCATTATGCACTTCAAGATTATTTCTAAATTTAATTTTTAAATTTTACTTCATATGCACAATTTAGGACTTGATCCTTCAAGGTATCCTTTATGCAAGTGACTTACAAGAGTAGGCTTACTTACTCTGGTGAAATTTACTCACATGAGTTAAAAGTGCACAGGTAGAGGACTAAAATCTAGAGTTTGTTTGTAGCTTGCATAATTCCAAGCCTGTCAAAATTCATATCTATATTATCATTGGTCTATGTTACATAACACTAAGGAGCTCTGACTTGTTTGTTCATCCCCACGTGCCTGAAATACATACACAGTATTAGACATTTTGGTTTGTATACTACATTAGCAGCAAGGAAAAAGTAAGAATGAATGCACTACAAATTAAACTTTCACTTTGGGGAGTGTCAAGGGTAAACGATACCCTTATAGTATGGCATCTCACCGTGGAAAAAAATCAGTACACTTTATTTGTTTACCAGTACAGTGTATTTCTCATTTGTTTCCTGTCAGAACCTTTAGTCAAGTCATCACCAGTGTTGTCTTTACCTCAATTATGGTATCAGACTCCTTTTTTTCATGGTTTCCCCCTGGTTCAGCAGCAGCACATCGCCCAGCATTTCAGGCAGAGGTCAGTTTAGTTTAAGGGTGGTGATATGTCGCCAGAATCACTGAGACTTAAAACCTAGCATGTCCACGTTTCATTTTCTGAGTTTGTTTTGTGGTGGTAGTGATTTTTATTCCTGGTTTTTTGTTTTTTGTTTGTTTTTAAAGCCCTAATTTGAAGTCCATCTTTCTTCTTCACCTTTACCTAGCACAGTTTCAAATAAATTTTGAGATGCAAGGGAAGATAAAGCTGATGATCTGCAAGAAAAAAAGGATCAATAGGGGTACTGCTGTGATGCATACTTCATTAACTTCAATAGAAAGCAGAATCAGTAGTGCTGTGTGTTGGTGTACTGCACTACTAGTGACTTAAACTGTTTGTGAACATGTTATCAGTGAAAATTAAAATCAGTTACACAGTTAAGGGAGAACAGATCTTTGACTTTTGAGTAAACTGTTGCAACTTTCTGTGTTTAGATAGTCTTATAACTGATTTATACTATGTGACTGAGAAAGGGATCAGAACCATTATCCCCATGGATACTACTGGATGTAGTAGTAAACTGACTCCAGGGCAGACAATTCTGGCTGTTTGGAATTGAATTCTGTATTTTCCCTGCATGAAATCTTGGTCTCATCAAAATCAGTGAAAAACCCATTATCTGTACCACGATCAGACTTTTATTCCCAGTTTTTGTCCAGTGTAAGCAGTTTTCTGCATCCTGAGCCAAAGCAAGATGGTCACAGGCATTCAAACATAATCAAATAGTTCATTTACTCTAGCAATGCTTCTCTGAAGGGAAGACGCAGTATTTTACACAGGAAAATAAACACTGTGATAAAAAAAAAAAAAAAAGAGAGAGAGAGAGAAAGAAAAGGAGCTTTGCATGCCAGGTCAAGAAATCTGTTTTGTCTCAAAGATTCCCTATGTAACCTCGATGACACAGTCATTTAAATGCTCTGCATTCACCTCTAAAGCAGCAGTTATATGCCCTTCATCTGTCTTCATATGATCGTCATCCTCTGACACGGGAAACTGCTCTGCAGTTCCCTAGAAAAAATAAAGCCTCGCGCAACACCACGAAGTAATCCAACAGGGCTGCGCCCCATTCCTGGAGACAGGCTCCACTGCCCCAGAGCCCCCATGATGAGGGCTGAGGAGACAGTGGAAGGCGCAGCGGCTGCGCAGCGCTGTGCGCGGGAGCGCAGGCAGGCGCTAAGGCGGTGGCAGCTCCCTCCGGGGCCGCTGGAGGGAGCCCCGGGGCCGCGAAGCTCCGAGGAGAGCCGAGGCGAGCCGAGCCGAGCGCCTCGGCGGATTCAGCACCGCGGAGCCGGACAGCGCCCGGGTGGGTGGCCGCACTCCGCGCTCCACTCCCCGAGCCTCTGCCGCGGCGAGGCGAGCGCAGAGGTGCGCGAAAGAGCGGCCCTGGCCCGCGTCGAGCACCGGGTTGAACATCAGACCCTTTGGCGGAGAAGGGCCCGACCTCTCCCAGGGCGGGTTGAAGGCACAGGTCCGAAAAGACGCATACAATTAAGAGACATTACGCGGGCTCTGAGAAGGCGGGAGACGGCGTAACTCAAGATCGACGTGTGGCAAGCTGTGAGGAGCCCGTTAAGGAGATTTATAGATGCAGTTCATGAAGGCAATCGTCTGGCTGGTAATCTCTCATTGTGCACCGCTCAGAGGCAGTTCATTCACACAACTGGCAAGGTAGCTGGCAGCAAATGAAGATATTAGCATCTCTCCTGAGAAATGCCTTTGGTGGGAAATGCGTGTGTGTTTGGACTGGTTAAACAGCCTTGACACCTGTGCATAATGAGAGCGCAGCACCTTACTCATCACTCCCAGACAGGACACGGAAGTAAATTAAGAAATCAGCATAACTCCCATAGCTTTTGACCCCTCACTAACAACACTAGCAGCACATGGGAGCAGGACACGACATTCAGCTGCAGTTCATTCATCAGCGCATTACCAGAGCTGGGAATCAACTCCACACAGTCTGATTGTCTCACATCCATACGTTTAGCCAAGCACAACACACTGGGGCAGTTTTTTACAAAACAGAGTAAACCTGAACACTGGGAAGTGAGGTCAGCCAGCCTGCAGATAACAAGTGTGTGGAGTATCAGGAGGGTCAGGGTCTGAGGGATCATCTTCATCATAAAAACTAACAGATGCAAGACCAGACACATCTCAGCTACTCATTGTGGCATTCATGTAAACAAGATGTCACCAGCAATACATTCCTCTGTATCCTCCTTTCTTTAAGCATAATCTGCTAGTACTTCCATCTCATTCTCCCCGACTCCCTGGCGCTGGCCAAATGGAGATAGTAATCTGCTGTGAAATATTGGTAGCACAGTGCTGTGGCAATCTGGGAAGGGGAGGGGGAGGGAAGGGAGCAGCAAGAATCTCCAGGATTAAGCTGCCCTAGAAAGGCAGTGTTTTCTTGCCTTGAAGTGATGTTGGGAGTTAGGCGCATTCCCTTTTTTCCTTTTTGGAAGAAGTCAGGCGAGTGTGAAGTGAGGTTAGTCCTGTTTTTAACTCCTCACACCTCTATTTGGCTGGTGCTCTCACTGGTTTGTATTGCACCAGCACTAATGAGTATCCTGTCCTAGACATCACATATAAGGATGCAACACGTTTGCCCCATGACCACCAGCAGAAATATGTTCTTGGTGCCCTCCAATGCCAGCTTAGGATCTCATACCACACCTTCGAGGGGAGCTTCTCTCTGATTTCACTGGGCCATTGTTTTACTCTCCTTAAAAGAGAATGGTACGCTTTGCTCCTGTTTTCCTACAGCTCAAATCAAACTGTGCTGCATACATGAAAGTACCTGTCCTACCAGCAGATCCAAAGTTAAAAGGCACAGAATCACAGCAGCATTGAATTGTTTAGGTTGGAAAAGACCTTTAAGATCACTGAGTTCAACTGTAAAATACAACCAAGTAAAATGAGAGATGAGCGGTGGGGTAGTTTGGCCAAGACAGTCATCTCATATCATGGATCACTATGGCAAATAAGGGAGGGGAATGATAAATGAGCCATCCTTCCCACATGCCCCAAGAGCTCTCTTCCCTGAAGTTACTTCAAGGGATAACAGTGAAGTGAATGTACAAGGAGAGGGGATAAGTTAGTCATGAAGTGCTCTCATCCCCAGATTGAGGTGAAACATTGGGATAGGTAGTGGGGGACTGAGGAGAGGAGAAATTTGCATTTTGCCTATGGTCTCTGGTCCAGGTAATGAACCTCTGAAGACTTCTTGGAACACCCTGCACCACCTCTCACTCAGAGTAATGGAGAAAGAGCAGGGTTCCCACCCTTTCCTCACCACGGTACCTGGTTGAGGGAAGTCACAGCCAGCCTGGGAATAACCAACTGCATGACGAGCTGCAGGACAGAGGTGACCAGCCCAGCCAGGATGGCCCAGGTGAGTGGCAGTGGAAGCATGCTGTAGGTTGCAAAAAGCGTGAAGAGCACATAGCCAATGCCGTCCCCAAGGAGGCCAAAGCCCAGGCCAGCTGCCAGGATCTGAGTGGCCATAGCCACCCAAGTGACCACACCGCTGTACTGCAGGTAGGTGTACGAGGTTGTGTCCTTCCTGACCACCACTAAGGCACAGATCACCACCTCAATGCCGGTGAAGAAGCCCAGGAGGATGCCCTTAATGGGGTCCATGGGAGCAGAAGCCAGGGTCAGGTGGAGGAACAGCAGGGTCAGCTTGGTCAGCACATCCAGGATGTTCACAACCACCTCAGATTTGCGCCGCTGGCCCAAAAAGTAGCGCTGGTAAAGGCGTTCCAAGTCCCGAGACTTGAAGGAGTTGCGGAGAGTGGGGAAGATCACCCCGCGGTAAGTATAGCCCCAGTTGAGGAAGAAGTCGGAGTTGCTGGGGGCACAGTCCAAGGGCAGAAAGCCCAGGTCCCCGCTGCTGCTCGTGCCCTCCGGGAAGACTTTGGTGCCTCCGTTGTTGTGGCGTTCGCCGCCTAAACTGCGGCCGGCCGACTGCCGCCGGAGGTGGTGGTGCGGCGGGTGGGG